>CAMRHE010001224.1:0-164696 GCA_947044405.1 Leptodactylus fallax
TAGTTTGACCATCATTTATTTTTCAACAGGACAATGACCCCAAACACACCTCCAGACTGTGTAAGGGCTATTTGACCAAGAAGGACAGTGATGGGGTGCTACGCCAGATGACCTGGCCTCCACAGTCACCAGACCTGAACCCAATCGAGATGGTTTGGGGTGAGCTGGACCGCAGAGTGAAGGCAAAAGGGCCAACAAGTGCTAAGCATCTCTGGGAACTCCTTCAAGACTGTTGGAAGACCATTTCAGGTGACTACCTCTTGAAGCTCATCAAGAGAATGCCAAGAGTGTGCAAAGCAGTAATCAAAGCAAAAGGAGGCTACTTTGAAGAACCTAGAATATAAGACATATTTTCAGTTGTTTCACACTTTTTTGTTAAGTATATAATTCCATATATGTTAATTCATAGTTTTGATGCCTTCAGTGTGAATCTACAATTTTTATAGTCATGAAAATACAGAAAACTCTTGGAATGAGAAGGTGTGTCCAAACTTTTGGTCTGTACTGTATATATATTGTATACCACTGTATCGTGCGTGGAGAGTGTATGTGCCCACTGCACCACCAAGATCGCAACTACTGTTTTCAACTCACAGAGGGACATTCTGTGATCTGCTTATTGTTAGACCTTTCTTAGAACATACTAGGTCACCTCCAACCATACTTGCCAGCATTGAGGCAGAGGAGCACAAGAGAATGGCATGATCAGTGTGCCATGAAAATTTTCAAGGGAGGCCATACACGCTATGGATGTGCCTTCAGTGTGAATCTACAATTTTTATAGTCATGAAAATACAGAAAACTCTTGGAATGGGAAGGTGTGTCCAAACTTTTTGTCTGTACTGTACATTTTTTGCTTATATTATTTTTGAAATAGGAGAGGGGTTTTTAACTTTATTTAATTAACTTTATTATTTTATATACTTTTTTACACTTATTAAACAATTTTTAATGGCCAACAAGGGAACTCTAACCTGGGATAGCTTGCTCCCCTTTACCATGTACTGCAATACTTCTTTATTGCAGTATATGGTACATACAGTCATGGCCAAAAGTTTTGAGAATGATACAAATATTAATTTTTACAAAGTCTACTGCTTCAGTTTTTCTAATGGCAATTTGCATATACTCCAGAATGTTATAAAGAGTGATCAGCTTAACAGCAATTACTTGCAAAGTCAATATTTGCCTAGAAAATGAACTTTATCCCCCAAAACACATTTCAACATCATTGCAGCCCTGCCTTAAAAGGACCACCTAACATCGTTTCAGTGATTGCTCCATTAACACAGGTGTGGGTGTTGATGAGGACAGGGCTGGAGATCAATCTGTCATGATTAAGTAAGAATGACACCACTGGACACTTTAAAAGGAGGCTGGTGCTTGCCATCATTGTTTCTCTTCTATTAACCATGGTTATCTCTAAAGAAACACGTGCAGTCATCATTGCACTGCACAAAAATGGCCTAACTGGGAAGAGTATTGCAGCTAGAAAGATTGCACCTCAGTCAACAATCTATCGCATCATCAAGAACTTCAAGGAGAGAGGTTCCATTGGTGCCAAAAAGGCTCCAGGGCGCCCAAGAAAGACCAGCAAGCGGCAGGACCGTCTCTTAAAAGTGTTTCAGCTGCGGGATCGGGCTACCAGCAGTGCAGAGCTTGCTGAGGAATGGCAGCAGGCAGGTGTGAGTGCATCTGCACGCACTGTGAGGCGGAGACTCTTGGAGCAAGGCCTGGTCTCAAGGAGGGCAGCAAAGAAGCCACTTCTCTCCAGAAAAAACATCAGGGACAGACTGATATTCTGCAAAAGGTACAGGGAGTGGACTGCTGAGGACTGGGGTAAAGTCATTTTCTCTGATGAATCCCCTTTTCGATTGTTTGGAACATCTGGAAAACAGCTTATTCGGAGAAGAAGAGGTGAGCGCTACCACCAGTCTTGTCTCATGCCAACTGTAAAGCATCCTGAAACCATTCATGTGTGGGGTTGCTTCTCAGCCAAGGGAATCGGCTCTCTCACAGTCTTGCCTAAAAACACAGCCATGAATAAAGAATGGTACCAGAATGTCCTCCAAGAGCAACTTCTCCCAACCGTCCAAGAGCAGTTTGGCGCTCAACAATGCCTTTTCCAGCATGATGGAGCACCTTGCCATAAAGCAAAGGTGATAACTAGATGGCTCAGGGAACAAAACATAGAGATTTTGGGTCCATGGCCTGGAAACTCCCCAGATCTTAATCCCATTGAGAACTTGTGGTCAATCATCAAGAGACGGGTGGACAAACAAAAACCAACAAATTCAGACAAAATTAAAGCATTGATTCTGCAAGAATGGACTGCTATCAGTCAGGATTTGGTCCAGAAGTTGATTGAGAGCATGCCAGGGAGAATTGCAGAGGTCCTGAAGAAGAAGGGTCAACACTGCAAATATTGACTTGCTGCATTAACTCATTCTAACTGTCAATATAAGCTTCTGTTACTCATAATATGAATGCAATTCTATTTCTGTATGTGATAAAAACATCTGACAAACACACATAAAAACCAGAGGGCAGCAGATCATGTGAAAATATAATATTTGTGTCATTCTCAAAACTTTTGGCCATGACTGTAGACTCCTTATGTTTAGTAGGGAATATGATAAGGTAACCTTATTGATGTGGATCTCTACACAACATAGTATGCATGTACTATAGTAGACGTGGCCCTCTCTTGGGCTTAGTCCTACAAAATGTCCTCATGGTAGATAGGAGCCAGCCTTGGACAGGATGGAGGAGTATACAACCAAAATGGAGGCATTCACCACCCCCAATAGTACATTGCAAAACACAGTGCTAGAAACTTAGTATGGGAACCCATCTGAGTGAGGTGACCACATGTGAAGTATAGTAAACCTAGTAGTAATAAAGTATAAAACTCATAAAACTATTCAGAAATTCAGCATTGGCATATATATTATCAACCTACCACATATATATATATCCATATGTAAATGGAGGCATAAGGAGATATATTATGGCCTTCTATAAGGCCTCAGTAAAAAAAATGATTTATCTTGTTTAGAAATGTGTCTCCTGAGTCTTATTCCTCCACTTACCATCATGGGTACTCCAACCACCATCAGGCCCATGGAGACTTACTATTAATAGGACGTGCCCTGAGGGAACACTACTGCCACCATCAGACATCCTCCAGGCCCCTTCAGCAATACACCAGCCTAGGAGGGACATTGGAAGAAGTGGTTGTGATCCTTGCCACCATGTCCACAGCAGCTACTACTCCCAGCCTCCTGGCCTTCCTCCAATGTGCTGCTGCACATTTGGTTGGAGCAGGAGGCACTGACCGTATTGGCTCTGTGCAGTAACGTGTGCCAGTTTCCCCAAAGACTGGTAACCCCTATAACACTTTCGTTGTACCCAGCAAAGCGATTGTAGAGTTATTCAAAACTTAACTGTTTTGTAGCTCCTAGTTCCCCAGGGTGAGGTAACCTATGTGTGAGTACAAGTGGAGGCATAGGAAGATATAGTAAGGCCTTCTATAACAATAGAAGCTTATGGGCGCTGCACTGCTTCTCTGTATTAATCGAACGTTGTATGGAGCATTACATGAAGTATTATATGACCATGTACATGAGCTTTAAAGGGGTTGTCTGGGATTAGAAAAACATGGCTGCATTCAAAAACAGTACTTGCCTATGAGTTGTGTCTGCTATTGCAGCTTCCTTGATATAAAAAGTCTGACTGCAATACCAGACACAACCTGTGGACAGGTGTGGTGCTGTTTTTTAAAAAAGCAGCTATGTTTTTGCTAATGCTGGGCAATACCCAGAAAAGGAATCTGTCACCATAACCCAGCATATCACCCCAGTCCTACAGTTAGATAGATAGGTTAGGGTGACCTGAATTGTTGCCTCCATTGCCAAGATATAGATACTGGTTTGGAACAACAAGGGCGTGGCACTTACCTCTTTGGAGCAATGATAACACTCTGTTTCCTTCATGACAAAAACACCTATATCTCGGCAATGGAGGCAGCGATTCACAAGGGGAAAGCACCGACTGATTGAGGTGACAACGACCTATCTGTCTCCGGGGCTGGTTTGTTGTGCTGGGCTCTGGTGACAGACTCCTTTTAACTTTGCTATTACATAGTTTGTGGCTGAGGTCTGGTCTAGGACCCGTCGTACGTGGACTTTTATGTTCCAGCTTCTGAGTACTCAGCTTTGTGCACAATCAATACCATCGGCCTGAACTATGACACGAGCTTTGTGAATGTTGGATGGAGCGTTATTTATGATGACTTTTATATAATGTTCTATATTATACAAAGCAATTAACTTGTAAATTCTGTCATCTGAGCTGTTAGCTGTTTACATGATATACTTTTAATGGTGCCCTTTTTCATCCCACTGTTTAAGAAATTTCTCCATCAGCTTTGTTCTTGACAGAAATACATGATACCATCAGAATATCCAGCTGTATACTGTAAATGTTCTTCATATTGTAAATCCTATTATAGTACAGATTGGTCAACTGAATGTTCCTGTCTCCTGAATTGGTATAAAGCAACGGGTGTAGACCCACTCTGCCACTATACTGGTTTGGCTACGGGCATTGTCTACATGGCCCACTGGTTATCACTCTTTAACCCCACCATTCAGAGATCTGGTGTTTGCTGCAGGGAGCCACCAGGTCACCACCTCAGGACTGGTGTCAATTAACTGGTAGCGACCTTAGAGAGGTCAAGAGATGCCAGCGAACAGCACTGAAGGTGTAGGCTGAGATATGGTTAAAGAAAAAACCAAGGTCAAAGCAGATGGAGTACATCATCACAGTACACCTGCAGGGGTCAATGCAGGTGGCACAAGTTCAAATACAGTAAACAGACAGATGTCAGGGCAGGTGGGACAGGTTCAAATACAGTAAACAGACAGATGTCAGGGCAGGTGGGTCAGATTCAAATACAGTAAACAGACAGATGTCAGGGCAGGTGGGACAGGTTCAAATACAGTAAACAGACAGAGGTCAGGGCAGTTGGGACAGGTTCAAATACAGTAAACAGATAGAGGTCAGGGCAGGTGGGACAGGTTCAAATACAGTAAACAGACAGAGGTCAGGGCAGGTGGGACAGGTCAAGATATGGGTTAACAGGCAGGGGTCAGTACACAAGCAGACAAACAAGACTGTGATAAAACACTTATGATGAACACTAGAAACCTAGGAACCTTATTGCTCAGGCACCTTCCATTTGGGAATGGTGCTTTAAGTAACCCTGGGAAAGGAGATACTGGCCAGAGTCTAAGCACACAGAAAGCAAGGAGACAGAGGTTGGAGGCAGGACCTAGTGTCTGTCACACAGGAGAGCAGTGCAGTGGGCAGAAGAAAAATGATTGTGGCAGAGAGAAGTAAGCAGGGATGCCAAACTGTCAAGTGGGTGGAGAAAATTTAGAAGCAGGCTGCAGAGTTTGTACTGAAGTAGAGTGGAAGGTGAGGATGGCTAAGGAATCACCAATCCTACTATAAGGACTGTTAGGTCACACTCCCAGCAGGATGGTGGCTCAGGCTCACCATTAAAATCTCTTAGGCACATCCCATGTGATGCATACTGGTAGGTACCGATGGCAATGTACATTACACATGAATTTGGGGTATGATAATGTATTGGGTTACCCAAATTTTTCTTCTGTTAATTTGGAAAACATCCGTTAGGCTGAGGCCCCACGTTGTGGAAACGCTTTTTTTTGTTGCAGATTTTGTTGCATTTTTTTGAGCCAAAGCCAGGAATGGATTGAGCTGAAAGTAGAAGTATAAGAACTTCCTATATATTTCCCATTCATTTTGTAGCCATTCTTGGCTTTAGCTCAAAAACCGCAGCAAAACCTGCAACAAAAAAAGCTGCGTTTCCTCAACGTGGGGCTTTAGCCATAAATATACTATTAGAGTATTCTGCATAAACAGAGGGGGGTCCTTGTCTGTGACCTCCAATAACCCTATTAACCACTGCAGGCATTTTTTGATTTTCGATTTTCGTTTTTGTCTCCCCGCCTTCTAAAAGCCATATTTTTTTTTCTGTTCACATAGCAATATGAGGGCTTAATTTTTGCAGGACAAATTTTATTTCATAATGATACCATTTAATATTCCATATGATATATTTGGACGCAAAATCAGAATGGGATGAAATTAGAAAAAAACTGCATTTGCGCAACTTTCTTACAGGCTTTGTTTTTACGTCATTCACTGTACAGCCAAAATGACATGTCACCTGTATTCTATGGGCTGGTACGATACCAAATTTATATAGTTTTTTTTAACATTTTAACCTCTCAAAAATCCAAAATTTGCAAAAAATGAACAATTTTCTTGAAGTCACTATATTCTGACACACATAACTTTTTTATATTTCCATGCACAAGGATGCATAAGGCATCCAGATGTACTTTTTATTTATACCATTTTTGTCTAATGCTTTGATCCCTTTTTATCCAAATTTTTATGGGAGGCAAAACAACAACAAAAAAAATGCGGTTTGGCTCTTTTGCTTTTTTTTTCCCACAACATTGTATGGGGAAAAATATTTTTATAAGTTTGTTGACTGGGCATTTTCAGGGATACACAGGGATACCTAATGTGTATGGGTTTCACTTTATATTTTTCACATTGTATTTTTAGATGTGTTCTAGAGGAATTATTTATTTATTTTTTTTCTGTAATTTTTAGAACCCCTGATAGCGGGCATGGTCGTTGTGTATTATACATATTATGTATTATACAGTGGAGATCCGGCTGCTGTGGCGACCGCTGAACTCCTGAGCACCGCCATATTTAAATATCTAGGAAAGGGTTAATTAGGCTTAATAAAGAGTGTCTCCCTTAGTAGAGGACCCAACAGGTCCAAGCATTACATGGATAGTTCAGTGATTTCAGTAAGCACCTTGTAATACATTGTTTCCCCTGCAGGGGCGCTGTAGGTTAACTGAACAGTTACTGCAGATTACAGATTATTGCTTTGGGTTTTTGCAACAGGTCAGCCTGTGATCAGTTTATTTTCAGGGAATCTTCTAAAATAAGGGATAGTTTAAATTCTGTATCCCCCTCTATGTTGGTTACGTACATTGCAATGTTGGTTACGTACATTGCCCCTATTTGAATATGATACCATTAAGGCTGGCCATAGACATTTTTTTATTAAGGCTAACCATAGGATGGCCATAGACATGAAATACTGACAGCTATCATATCACTCCCCCCATACACATGCATGCTTAGCTTGGGACAACATACAACATGCCTGACCCTTCTCTCCCCTCAACCTGATATCTGCTGCTGTTAAAGGAGAGTCAGAAGACTCCCATACACATTGGGTGGTTGGGTGCTTGTGCTGAAATTGGCAAATATACATGTAATGTTTACGTCCAGCTTAAAGGGGCTATCCAAGATTAGATATGGAGTATCCATAGGATTAATCTATATATATATCGAACACCTAGAACCCCCCACCAGTCTACAGTTCAATCAATGGAAAAATAGAAACACATATTAAAGCGCAAACCGTCAGGTTTTCCATGTGGAAGTGTGATGCGAAATAAAGATAAAACTATATTCTGGACAAACACTATTCACATCCACAGGACGCTAAAAACATATGAAAAAAATTATAATAAAAATTATAATAAAACAAGTAAATTTAGAAAATAATATTTTCTACATAAAACAGAAATCCACAAAGGGAAAATGTATTTTTATTTATTTTTGTGTATTTACTCACGCTGTACTTACGGTTAACAAATGATAAGAAAATGTTTTTGGTCAATTGTTAATTCTATAAATTATCCAGTTAGAAAAACTTTTAAAAAGGCACAGAATTGATTAAAAATATAAAAGAATAAGTAGTCACTATCCCGAATGGCCAGCGCTCCCTATTTGACACTGGCTGGGACATTAGCTAGTCTTTACTTCCTGGTTCCTGTCAAAAAAAAGAGGAAATGGTCGCTCAGCCAATCACTGACCCTCCTCAACCAGACTGACTGTTTCCTGTGTTTCGAGAGAAACCAGGAAGTAGAGATCAGCAGGGAGCTGGTAGGTGTGGGTACAGGGTGTGAGTACAGCTTTTTTTTATGTTTTTATCCCATTCTGAGCCTTTCCCCCACTGGACAACCCCTTTAAAGAAAAAGGATAGATATAGTCAATAGACAGCAATATAGTCAATAGGATAGATATAGTCAATAGACAGCAATAGGCAAAAGGCAAAAGCACTTTCATGATGATATGATAATCTTACGCTAGGTTCACACTAGCGTTCAGCTTTCCGTTTTTCGGATCCACTTGGGGACCTGAAAAACGGAAACCCTATCCGCTTAAAAGCGATTACCTGCGGAAGCCCGCTGACCCCATAGACTACAATGTGGTCCATCAGGTTTCTGTCCTAAATCAGAGGAGTCCCCGAACGCTAGTTTGAACCAACCCTTAGACCTGTCTAATTCACAAGACAATACACGCAGATGACCTACAATGGCAGAGGGATCTGAGAGCATCAAATATGTACCGGTGGGCCGGTCATTAGTAGCAGAGAAACCTGGGCAGTAGCCATGGAGCGGAAGGTTGGTTAGTCAGGGGATTCTTGTGACTGTGACCAACGGGTTCACATACTTTTGTATCTACTTTGTTTAGACATCTTAGGTCTCAAGCACACGAAAACATGAAAAAAACATGGATGAACTTTATTGCCCCTTTTTTTTTTTTTTGACCCAAACCACTGATCCATTTTTAATAGCCATCACTTGGAGGCAAATCCGGTTCAACACACATTAAAAATCCATTGACTTTAACTGGGTCCGTCTAGCTGTAAAAATGGCCAAAAATGGGCATGTCCTATTTTTTAACTGACTGATGGACAAGTAAATATAGTGGGAAAAAGCAGGACAGCGGCAGTCACATCCGGATAAAAAACCTCTTTATTTCAATAAGTTACAGGCAGGTTTTAGCTGTGGACTCGCAAGCAACGGGCCGTTTCGTGCTACTGCACTTCTATAGGCTTGACAGCTGACACACCCCATGGAGCGTCATCATATAGTGACGCCTACTCCATGGGTGTGTCAGTCAACACCAATAGCCATCAAGATAGGTCCTGGAGAGAGCGCACAGGTGCCGAATACCGGAAACGCTGCTACACTCAGTTAAAAAACATAATAAAAACATAAGGGCACTATCGTTCAAGTACTGCAGCAATCAAAAGAAAGGAATTCAACATATACCACTCGGGTTAAGGAGGGGAAGAAAGGAAAAAGTGGACACTACTAAATGTGGCTGTCTATTAAGCAACAACAAAAAAAAAAAAAAAAAAACCTTGCGTTATAAAAAACGCACTCATTTCTATTCTATCATTTAGTCCTATTGGACCTAAAGCCTGAGTTCTCAGAATCCATCTACTTTCTCGTCTTAATAGTTCCTGATGTCGATCCCCTCCTACATGGCCAATCTTAACCTCTTCAATACCCGCAAAACACAGGACTCCTGCATCCCCTCCATGGGTTTCTTTAATATGTTGGATCAAACGTGGACAACCATGTCCTGTGCTAATGGACTTTACATGCTCCCTGAATCTTATATGCAGGTTTCTTATTGTTTTGCCAATATAGAACCTTTGGCAGGGGCAGAAAATGACGTAAACTAAGAATTTGGTTTTACAGTTTAAGAATTGGTTAACTACCCAGTGGGTATTCCCCATAAAAAGGTTTCTACTCCTCAAATTCTGGTTACAGTAATTGCAATGACCACATGCAAAATTTCCTTTGGGTAAATCTCTCTCTAACCAATTCTTACTTCTGTCTCTCTCTGAAAATTTACCACATACCAATTTATTTTTCAAAGTTGGACTTCTTCTAAAAGTAACCATAGGGCGTGTTGGAAGAATCTTAGCTAGATCCGGGTCCCTATGAATAGTATGCCAGTTGTTAAAAATGGCTGTACGTATAACATCTGCTTGTGAGCTATATTGGAAAGAAAAAACAGCCAAATTCTGATCCTTTTCTTCTCTTTTAGTACTTCTCTTAAACAATAGTTCTTTTTGTGTGAATGATGACGCCCTGTATCTAGACTCCTTGAGTATCTTCCTGGGATATCCCCTTTGTAGCAGTCTCCTCTCAAGATCGTCTGCCTGCTGCTGAAAAGTGGCTTTGTCACTATTTATGTGTTTAAGACGCAAAAATTGTCCATATGGCACTGCTGTTTTAGTATGCTTTGGATGAAAACTATCAAAATGTAATAAAGTATTGGTGGCTGTAGGTTTTCTATAGCCTTTTGTGACAATATTGCCACTTTCCAGCAGCACTGTGACATCCAAGAAGTTTAAGTGGTTCTCGCCAAAAACAGAGGTGAATTTCATGTTCATTCTGTTCCTTTCATTTAAATATTGAACAAAATCATTGAATTCTGACGATGACCCTGCCCAAACAATGAACATGTCATCGATATATCTAAATAACCTTACTATATACTTCAAAAATGGGTTAGATATAGTAAAAATGTAAAGTTTTTCAAAATCTGCTAGAAAAATATTTGCCAGGGTACATGCCACCGGCATACCCATGGCGGTACCTGTCTTTTGAAGATACCAAGCATCCCCAAATTTAAATGCATTGTGTCTTAATATAAACAATAAAGCATCTCGAACAAACATTTTATAGATGTCACTCTTCCCAGCAGAATCCAAAATATGCAGAACCGCCTCAACCCCTAACTCGTGTGGAATTCGGGTATATAGGTTAACTACATCAATTGAGGCCAATTTATAATCTTCTTGCCATTCGATCTCTTTTAAGGCACATAGGAAATGATTGGTATCTTTCAAATATGTGGGTATCTCACGCAGAAGAGGGCACAACAGCCAATCGAGGTACTGTGATAGGGGGCTCGGTGAGTGACTCAATCCCTGCCACTATGGGGCGACCAGGAGGGTTAGTCAATGACTTATGAACTTTTGGCAAAAAATACCAGTAAGGTTTCTTTGGAGTGAGGGGGAGGAGTCGTTCCGCCATTCTCTTAGATAATATTCCCTTCTCCACTCCCATCCTCAAAAGGGTCTGTAATGTGGCAGAAAATTTCTTGGTGGGATCAGTATCAAGACGTTGATAGGTATCCCTATCATCCAATTGACGATGAGCTTCTTCTAAATAATATTGTTTGGTCATCAAAACCACATTACCCCCCTTGTCGGCTGGTTTCACCACGACATCATCCAATGAAATGAGCCAATCAAGGGAAGCTAATTCTTTTGGTGGTAAGTTATGTTTCATAGGGGCATAAATTAAAGCCCTAACTTCTTTTAATACCTGGTTTTGGAAGATGTCGAGGGTACTTCCAGCCGGCAAGGGGGGACAAAAGGTGGAACTAATTCCACCTTTAAATCCCTCCACAGGAATGATGTCACTGATGTGCCCAGATTTATTCTCACCCTCTGTCAAAAGGCTGGTTAGTATATTAATGCCCTGTAGATCAGAATTAGAAAACTCAGAATCTACAAAAAAATCCCAAAGGACCCACAATACTAGGTATCTCTCCTTCTTTCACTATCTTTTCTGTATGAGAGATATTCCTGTAATACTTTTTCAAATTCAATTTTCTTATGGCCTTAAACAAATCTACTTCAAAATCAACCATATTGAATTCATTTGTCATCCCAAAACTAAGTCCCCTATTTAGGAGGGAAATACAGCTATCATCTAATTTGTATGAAGTAAGGTTAATGATTTTAGTCTCTAGAGAGTCATCTAGATTTGAGGAGTTGTCCGGATTTTCAATTAGCGCCATGTGACTTGCTTCCTCTTCCGGCCTCTGCTGCGATTTCTTCCATCTCTGTCGGCCCCTCCGAGTGCGTTTCCTAAAGGGGCTAGCTCTCTTGTTTGAGATCTTGTACGCACTTGTCCCTCTGGAGCGCTCATAGACTCATCTGACGCACTAGATTCCGATTCTGTAGTAAGAAAATCTGATACCCGTTTGCGTCTCATCCTAAGTTTCGTCTGTCTTTTCTTATTCCAATCAAAAATGTGACCGGAGTCAAAATCCTCTTTATCTCTCAAGAATTTGTCTCTTTTTCTTTCTTTCACTTCAGCCTGTGTGACTACTGACTTCTTATCCAATTTTTTGAAAAAACTTTGACATTGTGCTTCTGACCACCGTGTCCGTAATTCCACCTTAGCTCTGCATAATTCATCTGTTACAGTCTCATATTCTTGTTCATTACGTTTTAAAATTAATCTCATCAGTTGCAATGAGCATTGTAATTGCACCTCATTCCGTTCTTCCAAAAATTTTGCATCATCTTGATATTGTGATGGCTCCTTATAAGCCCTTAAACCTCGAGGTACTCTCTTATTTATTTCATATGATTTCAATGAATTCACAGTCCAGAACAGTCGTATTTCACGATCTGATAGCTGCATCACTTTAAACTCTAGCGCCTTAGTACTCAAGACCTGCAGGGCATCCTTGGTATTGCATTGTTCAAAAAAAGTCCCAGCATTTTCTCTGCCTGATTTAAACGCCAATTTATCCACCATAGCTTCAGTCTCAGTATTAACTTCAATATCTATGTCCATATTTATAAACGTGTCCAGATAAAAAATAACTGGCACATACAAATGTCCCAAGGTGTGCTCACACTGAATAGAACAATGCAATGGCAAATACAAAAAAAACAAAAGCACAGCAGGCACTACCAGAACATATGAATAATATGATATGGCTTTTTTACTTAGCTGAATCGCTGGTGCAGCAGAGGATACACGGGGGCACGCTGTAGAAACACGTCCAAAATATAGTGGGAACACTATAGAAAAATGGGCATGTCCTATTTTTTAACTGACTGATGGACAAGTAAATATAGCCGTATAGACATATGGAGGCTTTTTTAAAAAAAAAAACTTGTACGTTTTTCACCAATGTGTGCATAACGCCTTAGCCATATAAAAATATGAGACATGATATTGACCCTGTATGGTATGTGACGGCACATAATGCTCCGAGGAGTGGACACGTAGTATAGAAGATGGAGGATCAGTCTTGTATTGTAGTATGTACCCCCCTAGACTTGCACATCTTCATGGTTTGGGTCTCCAGGGGATCCTCCATTCTCTGCTACCTCCCTAATCACAACCTCTTGGTTGGCTCTGAATGTAATCGGAACAAATCCTTCTCCATCTTCGGTAAGGACGATCCACTTTGAACCTACAATAGAGTTTAGAGAGAACCTGGAAATATATCAGTTTTAAGTGAACATTGAAAAGTTTCATGATCTCTGCTTTCTGCCATTAAATAAGAAAATAAAAATTGTCTTGGTCTTGTGACCGATTCACAGGTGCACGGCTCGTCACAGTTACAGATACAGTGCAGGTGTCAGAGCTGTATGTGATGAGCCGTGCACCTGTATGTCACATGACCAGGACTGAACACTGACTAGTAGAAGTAAACAATGGAGGTTCCCATTCAATATCAGCAAGCAGAGATCTTGAAAAACAAAAACAGGAATTGATATAGAAGGTATATTGGAAAAAAATTTTTATAATGAAGTGAATAAGTTTTTTTGGTAAAACTAAATAATCCCTTTAACCCCTTCCCACCAGAGGTATTTTTCAATTTTCGTTTTTTGACTCCCCGCCTTCCAACCCCCATAACTTTGTTAATGTTTGCGGGAAATATTGTTCTTCATAATGGCACCATTTATTATTCTGTACAATGTACTGGGAAGCTGGAAAAAAAATCAGAATGGGGTGGAATTATAGAAAAACTGCATTTGTGCGACTTTCTTACGGGCTTCGTTTTTACAACATTCACTGTGCAGCCACAATGACGTCATCTGTATTCTATGTTTTATCCCCTTAACAAAAATCCAAAATTTAGCAAAAATAAATTTCTCTTAAAGCCACCATATCCTCACACCCATAACTTTTTTATATTTCTGTGCACATGGATGCATAGGGCGTCTTTCTTTGCAGGGCCAGGTGTAATTTTTAGTTATACCATTTTGGGGAATGTCTATTGCTTTGATCACTTTTTATTCAAATTTTTATCAGAGGCAAAACAGCGGTTCGACTCTTGATTTTTTGTAGACCGGGCGTTTTCGGACACAGTAATGTTTCACAGTAATTACTTATTTACTTTTATATGTATTCTAGGGAAAGGGGGGAGATTTTAATTTTTTTAATATTTATTTTTACTTTTTTTTTTTTATACTGTAATTTATAGAACCCCTAGGGATCTTGAACCCCGAGGGGTCTGATCACTAATGCAGTGCATTGCAAAATACGGGCACTTCTATTACAGGCTTCATAGAGCAGAATGTAGTAGAAATAATGCCAAGACAAGCCTAGGAGCCTTCAAAAAGGATTGCTGGCCCCGAATCGCGATCCTCCCCAAAATAGTGCCACCGGGAATATGGCCTTAATGCCCTTGATCAGTGTGGGCACTGATCGTGGGCATTAGCGCCGCGTCTTTGCAGCAAAGACCCAACGGCATATTTACATACCCGACATCCGTTGTAATAGTACAACGGATGGCGGGAAGGGGTTAAAGAGGACCTGTCAGATGATCGGCGCTGTCATCCTGAGCATTCTGGTGTTTTGTTTATGCAAATCCACTCAACTATTCCAAAGATATAAGCCCTGTTAATGTTGATGCAATTTAGGGTTTACTAGTCGAGTGGGCAGTAACATTACATGACATAAAGCACACAGAGCCCCCGCCCCCCAGAGAAACCACAGTGCTACCACCCACTTGGCTAGTATATTCTAATGGGCATTAAATGGGCTTATATCTGTGGAATAGCTGAACAGATATCTGAAGCAAATACAAAATTGGATACTAAATGACTACTCTATTGTCCATGTTTTTTAAAAATGTGCACTATTATGCCCCCAAGTGTCAGTTATTATATCTAATTTCCCAATGATCTGTATTATCCTTATAAGTAACACTTATAGACACGTTAGTCAAGTAGTCAAACACATTAGGGTGTTACCGAATTTCATTTCAATGGTGTTCAAGTGGAAAATCTCCTGTAATGTTCTCAGATGAAGTTTTCCTTGACATAGGAGAACAGCTCTCGCCTCATTTACTCCATCACAGCAGAAGTTCTTGAAATAAATAGAAGACAGGAATAAAGTTAAACTACTTCCCTTAACCTGTGGTAAGTGTACCTTAGAGGGTTCATGTCTAGTCTATGGGGAAGCTTGTACTGTGCTCATGCTATCTTTTACTAGGTAGCCCAGTGTATGACCATAATCTTAGGGGTACTTAGATACCATTTGTTTAAGCAAAGGGTACTTGTTTAAAGGGGTTGTCACATGAAGTAAATTCAGCAGGACCTTAATACTGCTCCACGTTCAACCTGAGGGCAGCCATGCTGAATGTGGGAAGGACTGGTGATGTTCGGTGATCCCATTCATCACAATGGGAGCATTGAGGTAGCCAAAGTACAGCACTCAGCCATCTCCGGTATTCCCATTGAAGTGAATAGGAGCACCAACCGTCACCATTACTGCCTATATTTAGCCTGGCTGCACTCAGGTTGAACATGGAGCAGGACAAAGGTCTGCTGAGTTTACTTCCTGGGACAACCCCTTTAAAGGGGAATTCTAATCTGGACATTTATGGCTCGGCTATTCTCGGAGCTTTCATAGAAGTGAATGGATTAAGTTGTCACCGTTACTCTCACTTTAGCCACAAGACGTAGGACATGCATCTATCAACCTCCCTCCTCCGCAATTCTCTGATGTTTTATAGAGGTGAATGAAGAGAGCTGCGCATGCGCGTCATACCATCCACTCAATGCAGCCATGAGATGGGGGTTAGGTATCCCCATTCTTGGGACAGATGAATCTGCTATCATTTGCTATGGATACTCTATGTATATATTCTATTCCATGTTCCAGATGGGAAATTTCCTTTAGGTAGCTTTGTGGGAACATCATATACTGTATATGTACACTATGGACAACCGAGTGTGCGTGTGTTATAATGGGGAAAGTGGATTATGCATCCTCCAGGCCCCTATGTCAGTGGCTTATCTACTGCTGTAACAAAGCACGATGCATTAAGCATAATGAAATCCTTCTTTCTCACAATATCTGCCATCAGGGTAGAGTTAGGACTCTCCAATACACATTAGGTAGTGAGCCAGTCTCACCAAAATCAGCAGGTTCAGTCAACTTTTCTCTAATGTATATGGATACCTTTGAAAATATTGAGAAACACTACTCCCTCCAGTACTGCCCTGATCTGATAACTCTTACTTTCGCTGATACATTGTAACAAACATTGCAAGCAGGAGCAGTTAAGGACAGGTTTTAGCTCTTGAATGTCAACAATTCTTCCGGTCATTGTCAGCAAGCAGAGAATTTACAAATGGTGAGGAATTGATACATCAATAATACTGCAGCATTGTTAATGTATTTCCAGGAGGAATTACAGAGGACCAGCAAAGGAACAACAGCTTCTAGCATAAAATTTTTACTGTTTTAGTAGATCTCCTATATATATTTTTTTTAATTTAAATCAGGCTGGCTGGCTGTCTTCAGTAATGCCCTGTTGCTGTGCCCTGCCATGCCCAGTCACCATCTTATGTGTGGTCTGAAACAATGTGTGTGGTCTGACAGATTCTTGTGCACAATGGCCCATTCGACACCTGTGCCCTGTCAGCACAATGTGCATAGTGTGCTAGTCACTGCCATTTTTAGTGGTATACACATTCATTACCTTATAAATTGTGTGCCCAGTTACCACACTGTATGTAACATGCCCAAGCCCAATCACCTTGTACATGGCATGTTCAGTCATAACCCTGCACATGATGTGCCCAGTCATTATCCTGTATATGGTGTGCCCAATTACACCCTGTACATGGTGCCCCAGTCATCACCATGCACATGGTCGTCATCCTGAGCATGGAGTGCCCAGTCAATACCTTGTACATGGTGCCCCAGTCATCACCCTGTACATGTTGTGCCCTATTTACATGGTACGCTCCATTATCAACATTTACGTGATGTCCCAGTCCTCATCCTGTACATAGTGTGCCCCAATATCATCCTTTGCGTGATGTCCCAGCCGTTACCCTGTACATGGCATGTCCAATTGTTACCCTGTAGCTGGTGTGCCCAGTTATCACCCTGTAAGTGTTGTGGTGTGCCTACTCATAATCCTTTCATCATCCAGTCATCACCCAGTGTGTGGTGTGCTCGGTCAGTTCCTTAACTATGCATTCAGTTTGTTATGCTTGGTACCACCAGTCAGAGAAGCTCTGAAGAGGTTTGATCACTACATAAAAAGTTACAGACTCTACTGATGAGAAGTTCATGGACTGTTCTTTGACCAGGACCCCTCATTTTCAGGAATAATGGGGGTCCCACCAGCCAGAGCTACTAATAATCTTACATTTATGGCTTGATTGCTGTGACAACTATTGTGGTCATGCAAAAGTTACGCCTAGGCAACTGAATGCATATTCATAACCACCGGGCAACAACTATATGGCCATGAATTTATGGAGCTCTTCTTTCACATTATAAATGGACCATAAAATATAGCAAACAATAATAACAATAACATAATAATATAAGTAATACCTGTTGACGTATGGAGATGTAAGGAGGATCATCAGAAGATGGATACAGCAAACTTTTGGAGTCTACCTTCCAAGAATCTTTTGGTCCCGAAGGGAGATCTTGAAAATTTGCTGTCCCCTCAATATCATCCTTGGTGACTGTTGACAAATGATTCTCCTTTGCTTCTTGAGGGTCACTGTTCGATCTCTGAGACATTGATCTTTGCAATATCACATTGATGCTTTTTACTGGCCTCCTTATGGTTGGCTCAGCTTTAAGGTTCTCTAGAGTTATAGGACATTCGGCTAGAAGCTTATTGTCCTCGTAGTCATCCAGACTTGATGTTGCGCTTTCTTCTCCACTTGTCCCTCGAACAAGATCTCTAAGTTTCCGTCTCATACGTGGAGATTTATTTCCGATATGGTTTGGCACCCAAAATTCTTTGCCAACATTGACATCATCTCCATATGCTTTGTAACCACCCATGTTCATACCGGATTGGTCAGCTATCAAATTCTGGCCACAGTTTAACCTGGATGGTATATATTCAATGGGCATGATTTTTCTAGTCACTAACTGCACTGTATATTTTTCAGAAGCCAAAATTTGCACAAACCCTAAATCAGTGGATTTTGGTCTTCCAACCAGGATTAGTAGCAATGTATCGGTAAGAAAAGACAGTCCTTTGGCTTTTTCGTTGTCTTCGAGCCGAATTTGTTGAATATTGGGCATACATGATGGAGCAATGGGATAAATCAACACCAGGTTGCAGGTGTTAGATGCAACTGCGACTCTTTCACAACGAGAATCGAGAGCTATGATGTCTGGGGAGGAGATACCTGGTATTGACACTTTTCGGGTGGTTGTTGAATTCTTCTCAAAGGTTATAAGCAAAAGATTGGACAATTCTGGCTTATTGTCACCTGTAATACTCCTCTGTCTTAGGTGTATGAGTGGACTGGGATCTGATTTTCGATGTCTGGCAAGGATCTGGGACATTTCTGGTGACATTAATGAAGAGACCTTCAACATTTCGACTGGTTCAGATTTACCCGAATCTATAGAGACCCTTCTGCTGTTCCTGGACAGTTCTTCATCCAACATCAGAAGAGAAGATTGTAAAGCAGATCCTTCAGAATCCTTGAGATGGCTATAAGGGTTTTTTGTAGAAGATTCAGAAGTCACAACCACTTGGTAATCCATAATGGGTTGAATTGCAACAATCATCGCATCAATATTAAATACCGGGCAAAAGGAACAAGGACTTAGAATTTTTTGGTCATCGTTCCATATGTATGAGTGAAGAGAGTCCTCCATAGCTACCACCACACGACTGCCATCCTTTGTCCAGCAAGCACATCGAATGATGCTACTGCATGTAATTTCCGCCTTAATGCTGCTACTGTTGTTACAGACTGTATACAAAACTGAGACATCCCTTTTAGTTAAAACAACTAAGATATCTTTTTTTGGGTGCCATATGCATCCTTGTGGTAGAACGGATAGAGGATCTCCATACTCACAGGTCTGAGAGACAACCAGTTTATTCTTTTCCAATGGGTTATAGTAGAGCTGCCATATAGTAACATGTTTCTTATGTTGAACAGCTAGCAATGCTGGTGCATCAGTCGAAGGTCCCCAAAATAGGCCGTGAACATGTTCAAACTGTCCGATGACCACTGAGCTGCCAAATTCTGCGTCATCCTTTTGGGGGTGAAGAGCTGTCAGAATGACTTGTTTACCATCTGTCCAGGCTAAACCATGGATGGTGTGGATGGCCTGATGAAGGGTGTTCATCCCACATCTCAGGAGCTTTGCTCGTCCTAAGTCCATGTTGTTGTATCAAAGTAAGAAGAAGTAAGAAAATTTTAAGGTTTCATCTCGTAGAAAGATGGAGAAACTTGACATCTGTATTCCTGAGGACAACACACTTCACTTGCCAGGTCGAAGAATACATCCCATGTTGCCACCACGAATACAGTAGTGTCATCCTTCTTCCTAGCATGTTCTGCTTGGTTCACGTTTATGCCTGGAAGACTTAAACCCCCGAAGATCCAAGGAGGGTTTAGCTAATTCTATTTTACTTAGGAAGCAAAGCTGTCTGGTGGCTTTAGGTAGTGACATTCTGTCTCTAAATATAACTTTTTAATACATTAACCCTTTCTTGAAAGAAGATTTCTTATGTAAGAGATTATGACATAATCTAGAAGCAGAAGTCAGGGGGTAATGTGAGTTTGCATGTAGATCCCTTTATTTCTCCATTAACAAAGGACGTCAAGTATTAATCCTCTGCTCCGAGATAAAGCTCGATTTAGAGAGAAATTATACAGAGTTCAAAAGGTGCTCACTCATTAGCATAATTGGTACCGGAGAGCTTAGGTGATTATCTCAGGCCAAAAATAGATAGATATATAGGATAGATAGATAGATAGATAGATAGATAGATAGATAGATAGATAGATAGATAGATAGCTAATCACAAATAGGCAGCACTCTAAAGTAGTGAAAAAGAACTGATGTGAATTTATTCCAAGAACTACGTTTCGGTCCTAGTAGTGTTGGATAGATAGATAGATAGATAGGTAGATAGATAGATAGATAGATAGATAGATAGATAGATAGATAGATAGGTAGATAGGTAGATAGATAGATAGATAGATAGATAGATAGGTAGATAGATAGATGAAAGAGATGATAGATATACTGTATAGGGGTGATAGATAGATAGATAGATAGATAGATAGATAGATAGATAGATAGATAGATGTAGAATGAGCTCTGGGGGAACATTATATTATAGAGGCCACTGCTGGGGCATTTTACTGAGTGATGGGCCACTGAGGGTCAGTGACCCATTGTATGGGGCTGCTAAAGAGGCATTATTCTGTATGGGGGCCACTAAGGTTCATTATACTATGTGGGAGACACTGAGGGGGGGTATTATAATTTGTGAAAGCTAGGTATGTCTAAGTGGGGGGCCCACTTATAAAAACATTTTCACTGGACCCACCAATGTGTTAAAATAGCCCCAGATAGATAGATTTGAGATAGATAGATTGATAGCACAAAATTCAGACAGCACATCCCAATGTGAACAGGTGCAAGCAGCTATGGCAGTAAAACAAATACAAAAACAACTGCCACACTTTGCATACAGAACCAAGACCCATATAAATAGAGCTGACAATGCATTGCTGCTACTTGTTATATACACATATATATGAACTACTATCTATATCTATACATATAAATAGGTTCTTCGTATACATGATTGATCAAGCTCGTAAAAGCCCATCTGCCATGACAAGGCGACCTCATTCAGATGATAGATAGATATGAGATAGATAGATATGAGATAGATTGATGAGAGATAGATATGAGACTGCTCTGATATGCCCTCCATCCTTCCCTCTTCCTTTCCTTGAGGGCCAGGGAGCTATGCTATAATCTCGTCTGGCCCTGTCACTCAAAGAAGGGAGGGGGGGAAGGATGGAGGGCATATTAGAGCAGTTTGGAGCAATGGAGACGCCCTCGGAGCTCCAGATTGTTTATTTGCATATTGTGAAATAAATGAAGTACACATTTTCATGGGGAAAATTACCTACATTCAGGTGAGCTTATCTAACTGTGTTTCTGTTTTAATATGCTTCACCCTATTGACTCCCTTTAGTGTGACCCCCACAGTATAATGTCCCCTCTTGGTGCTCCCACAGAATGCCCACCCCAAAAAATACTCACCTCTCTGTCCCCCTCACTCCACTCCAGTCTCTACAGTCGGTGACTAAGTAGTAGCGAGTACAATGCAGTGACATCACCACATCACTCCTGCCTGCTACCAAACTGCTGGGAGCAGAGATGGGGGCCAATTGGTGAACTGGCGAGTGGCCGGCTCACAGCTTCACCAGTGCACTCAATTCATCTGCATCTAGAGGATGTAGATGATTTGAAGTCTTGACAAAACTGTCCCATTGGATCTTGGATGATTGGGATAGATAGATAGATAGATAGATAGATAGATAGATAGATAGATAGATAATAGATAGATGATAGATAGATAGATAGATAGATAGATAGATAGATGAAAGAGATGATGGATAGATAGATATTTAGAGAGATAGATATTTAGATAGATAGATGGATGGATGTGACATAAATAGATAGAATTTCATTTATTTTAGAAGCACAGGCTGTAGTAAAATATCAGATAACCTTTGCATAATATCATGAATTATCTCTTATGTCGTTCCTTCCTCTCTATGGCTCCAGGAGGACTGTCTGTGACTTACAAATAATCTAATGCATATGATATAAGAGAGGCCAAATGTCATATCAGAGAAGATAAAACATGAGAGATTCGCTTTTACATGTAAAATATTCCTTCTAGATTCTGTATTTATAGTCTAGTTATGGTAGAGAATACCGACTACTCTGTCAGGACTCCTGGACTGACCATGCCAGATGTGCGATGACATCACATCATGAGAATGTCTGATCACGTACTTACCTCACTAGCCATAACATTAAAACAGGCAAAGTGAGTAACATTGAGTATCTGGTGACAATAGTTCCTGTCAGGAGTGGCATATATTCGGCAGCAGGTAAACAGTCAGTTCTTGAAGTTGATGTGTTGGAAGCAGGAGAAATGGGAAAGGATCCGAGAGACTTTGGCAAGGGCCAAATTGTGATAAGCCGACCACTGGGTCAGAGCATATCCAAAATGGCACATCTGGTGGGGTGCTTCCAGTATGCAGTGGTTAGTTCATACCAAAAGTGGACAACCAGTGAACCAGCAATAGGTAAATGGGAACCCAAGGCTCATTGATGTGTGTGGGGAGTGAAGGTTAGCCCATCTGTAGCACAAATTGCTGAAAAATGTACTGTTGGCTACGATAGAAAGGTGTCAGTACACACCGGGCATCACAGCTCATTGCATACAGTATGTGTAGCCACAGACCTGTCCACTGCCGAATGTCATATTCGCCAACTCTTCTGGACAGTATGGGACACTCTCGAAAAAAAGGGGTGACCTCCTGGACTCTTGGAAGAGCAGGCAAATCTCCTGGGCCACCAGTCACTTTATATGGCTTGGACATTTTTTGTGCCACTCACGTCGGAAAATTGGCATGGCCAGTAAATTTCCAGAAGAGGAATATCCAAACCTTCACCCAAAAATTTTAACAGCATACTGTGCGGACTGTTCTTCCAGAGATCATTCACCGAATATTGGCAAGTATGCCAAAAGTACCTACAATTGGCATCAGAACTGGCCCATGGAGCAATGGAAGAAGATGGAAGGTTTTATTGTTATGGCTGATCTATATACGTGTATACAAACATATTTATCTATGCAGTGTGTGTATATGGTCAAGTGAAGGCACTGAAAGGATGCTCTACTTTACCTGAATACCTTAACATCTTCGGAATAACCTATTGCCCTAATACACTTGTTGTTGAGAGCCCTGAAGATTCTGCGTTAACCTTTAACCTTCTTCAGCATCTTATAGACTATATTAGTATTTACCACTTCAGAAATAATAACTATCTGTCATTTCTATTGCGGAGGACCGGTGAATTTATCCTGAATCTACGGAGAAGCGGATGATATACATGAAGACCATGATTTACTTGGCCATGATGTTGAAACAACTGACAATCCATATGAATCCCTTTAAGGGTGGGTTCACACCTGCGCTTCAGTCCGTCTGTTGCCAATCCAAGTGAAAATCTCGGCGAACGGGATTGGCATCGGATACAGACAGGTTAGCGACGCATTGGTTAAAAACCCATTCATTTGAATGGGTTTTTAAAGCAATGCGCGGGTGTGCGCTTACACCCTCTGCGCTGCGAAGCAGTTTTTTTTCGTCGGACAAGAAGTCCTACATGTCCGACTTTGTTTCCGACGAAAAAAAAGGATTTGCAGAGCAGAGGGTGCAATCGGACACCTGCACATTGCTTTAAAAACCCATTCAAATAAATGGGTTTTTAACCAATGCGTCGCTAACCTGTCTGTATCCGATGCCAATCCCGTTCCCCCGAGATTTTCACTCGGATTGGCAGTGGACGGACTGAAGTGCAGGTGTGAACCCACCCTCATCCGGCATCAACAGGAGTTGGATTCTCACATATGCTGGATTACTGGAATACCATAGAGATCTACAATAAGTAAAACTCACTTTTAGGGGTTGCAAAGCTTCAAGAGGATGGCTCAGAATAAAATCTTACAATAAAATTTTCAATTACTACAGTTCATGCTATCTGCTCAGTCTTCTGCCACTGGTGCCACCATGCGACATCACTTCCTTCATATTTACACCTATTAATAATAATAATAATAATACATTTTATTTATATAGCGCCAACATATTCCGCAGCACTGTACAATTTGTAGGGTTCAAGTACAGACAAAAAGATACATTAGAAAGAGATAGTCAATTAACACAAAGAGACTGAAGGCCCTGCTCGCAAGAGCTTACAATCTATGAGGTAGAGGGGGTAACACAAGAGGTAGCAGGGGCGGCAACAGACGTAGCATTGTTTGTACAATGGTCAGACAATTCTGTAATAGAGGTTACTGTCATTACACATATATAAAGCTGTATGAGCCGTCACCAGTCGTGTCCTTTAATGTGCAGACGGTGCCTGGACATATAAAGTTAGTCTGATACGGCATCATATCCTGTGAGGTAATGCGGGAGCGTGAACAGAGGAGGGTACGTTTTAGGGAATCTAACTATGGAAGGGTTTATATTATGAGTTGTGATAGGCCTGTCTGAAAAGATATGTCTTTAGTTTACGCTTGAAGCTGTGGAAATTGGGAGTTAATCTGACAGTCCGGGATAGAGTATTCCAGAGAAGTGGTGCAACTCGGGAGAAGTCTTGTATACGAGCGTGGGAGGTTCTGATAATAGAGGATGTTAGTCTTAGGTCATTGAGTGAACGGAAAGTACGGGTTGGGCGATAGACAGAGATGAGGGAGGAAATGTAGGGAGGTGCAGCATTATGGAGATCCTTGTGGATGAGGGTGATAAGTTTATATTGTATTCTGTATTGAATAGACAGCCAATGTAGTGACTGACACAGACCGGAGGCATCGCTGTAGCGTCTAGACTGATAGATGAGCCTGACTGCCGCATTCAGAATAGATTGTACAGTCATGGCCAAAAGTTTTGAGAATGATACAAATATTAATTTTTACAAAGTCTATTGCTTCAGTTTTTCTAATGGCAATTTGCATATACTCCAGAATGTTATAAAGAGTGATCAGCTTAACAGCAATTACTTGCAAAGTCAATATTTGCCTAGAAAATTAATTTTATCCCCCAAAACACATTTCAACATCATTGCAGCCCTGCCTTAAAAGGACCACCTAACATCGTTTCAGTGATTGCTCCATTAACAAAGGTGTGGGTGTTGATGAGGACAGGGCTGGAGATCAATCTGTCATGATTAAGTAAGAATGACACCACTGGACACTTTAAAAGGAGGCTGGTGCTTGCCATCATTGTTTCTCTTCTGTTAACCATGGTTATCTCTAAAGAAACACATGCAGTCATCATTGCACTGCACAAAAATGGCCTAACTGGGAAGAGTATTGCAGCTAGAAAGATTGCACCTCAGTCAACAATCTATCGCATCATCAAGAACTTCAAGGAGAGAGGTTCCATTGGTGCCAAAAAGGCTCCAGGGCGCCCAAGAAAGACCAGCAAGCGGCAGGACCGTCTCTTAAAAGTGTTTCAGCTGCGGGATCGGGCTACCAGCAGTGCAGAGCTTGCTGAGGAATGGCAGCAGGCAGGTGTGAGTGCATCTGCACGCACTGTGAGGCGGAGACTCTTGGAGCAAGGCCTGGTCTCAAGGAGGGCAGCAAAGAAGCCACTTCTCTCCAGAAAAAACATCAGGGACAGACTGATATTCTGCAAAAGGTACAGGGAGTGGACTGCTGAGGACTGGGGTAAAGTCATTTTCTCTGATGAATCCCCTTTTCGATTGTTTGGAACATCTGGAAAACAGCTTATTCGGAGAAGAAGAGGTGAGCGCTACCACCAGTCTTGTCTCATGCCAACTGTAAAGCATCCTGAAACCATTCATGTGTGGGGTTGCTTCTCAGCCAAGGGAATCGGCTCTCTCACAGTCTTGCCTAAAAACACAGCCATGAATAAAGAATGGTACCAGAATGTCCTCCAAGAGCAACTTCTCCCAACCGTCCAAGAGCAGTTTGGCGCTCAACAATGCCTTTTCCAGCATGATGGAGCACCTTGCCATAAAGCAAAGGTGATAACTAAATGGCTCAGGGAACAAAACATAGAGATTTTGGGTCCATGGCCTGGAAACTCCCCAGATCTTAATCCCATTGAGAACTTGTGGTCAATCATCAAGAGACGGGTGGACAAACAAAAACCAACAAATTCAGACAAAATTAAAGCATTAATTCTGCAAGAATGGACTGCTATCAGTCAGGATTTGGTCCAGAAGTTGATTGAGAGCATGCCAGGGAGAATTGCAGAGGTCCTGAAGAAGAAGGGTCAACACTGCAAATATTGACTTGCTGCATTAACTCATTCTAACTGTCAATATAAGCTTCTGTTACTCATAATATGAATGCAATTATATTTCTGTATGTGATAAAAACATCTGACAAACACACATAAAAACCAGAGGGCAGCAGATCATGTGAAAATAGAATATTTGTGTCATTCTCAAAACTTTTGGCCATGACTGTAGAGGGGAGAATTTAGTAAGGGGAAGACCGATTAGTAAGGAGTTACAGTAGTCAAGGAGAGAGTGAATCAGGGCAACAATAAGTTTCTTTAGTGTATCTGTGGTAAGGAAAGGGCGGATTCTGGAGATGTTCTTGAGGTGATGATGACATGAGCGTGCGAGTGATTGGATATGGGGGGTGAAGGAAAGGTCTAACATAAGTCAAACATAACCCCGAGGCAGCGGGCATACTGCTTAGGAGTTATGGTAAGGCCAGAGACTGCAATGGAGATATCAGGGACAGATCTATTAGATGGTGGAAACAGCAGTAGTTCAGTCTTTGAGAGATTCAGTTTCAGATAGAATGAAGACATTTGAGACAGCAGAGAGACAGTCACTGGTGTTCTGTATTAGTGCAGGAGTGATGTCACGGGATGATGTATATAATTGGGTGTCATCCGCATAAAGGTGGTATCGGAAGCCAAATCTGGTGATGGTTTGTCCAATAGGGGCGTGTAGAGAGAGAAAAGCAGGGGGCCTAGGACTGAGCCCTGAGGAACCCCAACAGCAAGGGGAAGAGACAGAGCCCGCAAATGATACACTGAAAGTTCGGTCAGAGAGATAAGAGGAGAACCAGGAGAGCGCAGTGTCCGTGAGGCCGACAGAGCGGAGCATAGTGAGGAGGAGTTGATGGTCAACAGTGTCAAATGCTGCTGAGCGATCTAGAAGAATAAGAAGAGAGAAGTCACATCTGAATCCCCAATTGTGAGACATTTTTAAGCCCCAGCAATCTACCAAAAGAATGCCCACAAAATCTGCCCATTGTCAAGCACATTGGAAAATGCACTGACCCTTTTGAGGTCCACTTTGCAGGACAGTCATGATTAAAATTGGATAGTTGGAGATGTGGCCTCTTTAGCTCGATTTGCTGCAAAGTGAGATATTGTATTCTATCAAATCGTCATCTTAATGCCCTTATACCTGGATAAAAAGTGCATTTTAAGCATGGTTTAGGTAACTTATGGTTGTGTGCAATGCCAAAATATTATAAGTGGGCATTCCCATCCAAAATGGAAAAGAGGGCCAACCAGCCCTTTCCCCATGTAGATCCCTTTTGGGTGTTTTCCTCCTGGGGTAGGAATGCAGATCTTGTCATGCTGAATTAAAGCAATATATGGCCATGACCAGAATAGGGAGTAAGCCATAATGGTGGCTGCCTAGAGGGCCACCAGAGAAGGCGATCAACTTTAGGAAGAAAGATAGAAAACTAAGAATTAAAGAGGACCTTTCACCTCTTCTACCAGCTCCAACTCTTTGCATCCTTTAGTATGCACTGCTCCACTGACTCCAGTTGGAAATTTTTTTTTAGCCCCCACCATTCCTGAACAATAATTTTTGTTAATTTCAGAACCCAATATGTTAATTAAGCTCTCTACTATCAGGTAGGTGGCCCCAGGCTATCTGCTGGCCAAGGACCACCTACCTGAAAGTAAGAGCCTAATTAGCATATTGGGCACTTAAAATAAATGCACTGATTGCTCAGAAATGGTGGGGGCTACAGAAAGAATTCCAACTGTGCCAAAATCAGTAGGGGGCACCTGTTAAAGGATGCCATGATTTGGATTTGGTGGAGACAGTGAAAGGTTCTCTTAAAGATGCTGAAAGCTATTCTTCCCAACTGCCCATATACTTGCATGCTTGTCTCAGCTGAGTATTTGTGTTCACAACATCTAAAGGAGAGCAAATTGCTGTCTTGACACCTCTGGCGACAGCTTATCCCACTTAAAGGGAACCTTTCAGGGTGATCTGGGACACTAAACTGCCCAGAGGTTTATATAGACCAGGGGTCCCACATTGGCCTGTTGAAAAGCCATCATGCTTGCACTAAAAAAACCTTTATACTCACCCCGTGCATGTACTCCCTGCACCGGCGCAGTTCTTTACTGAAGCCAGAGGAGTACACCTCAGCTTCAGGGCTGCGAGCGTTGGACTTCAGGCGCATGCGCTGTGAAGCTGGAGGGTACACCCCAGGCTTCCTTGAGGAACGCCACAATTCCATAAACTACAGCCCCCTACTGCCCGGAGCACCAGAGAGGAGTCCGATGAAACTCATTAGACTCCTCTTTAGGTATGTTTTTATTTTTGGGGTTTTTTTTAATGCGGGCACGAATGGCTTTTCAACAGGGCAATTTGAGACACTAAACCCCCTATCCTTAAGAACCTGTGGGTGCTTTAGTGTCCGAAATCGACCTGACAGGTTCCCTTTAACAACAAAAGCTTGGGGTGTTGAAATGTGACATGCCTGATCCTGATGTCAGGGGAGAGTCAGCATACCGCCATATACATAAGATAGCGAGCACTTCCCCGTATAGACAAGCTATATAGGATGACAATGAAGAGTCTATCAGCATTATAAATGACCGTCATTAGGATTACAATTAACAGTGAGGACTGGGCCTGGATGGCTGTCATGCAGCGGAGCGTGAGCCTGATATAATATTTATATACGGCAGTAAAGATGAAATGTCAGCCCTCAGCAGGGGAGAGCGCTTCACTCAATGTATCGATAAAGCCTCGGCACACTTTATGATGTGATATATAGAGCTGCCCCGGTGATGTCCCAGGTGAGGGGGAAATGTGAGGAGATCCGTATATATGATCTACAGTCAGCAAGTCAACAAGATGCCTGAGCGCTTCAGTACATAGATTGCTAGATGTGTACAGTACACGATATATGAGGATAGGATGACATTTATATAGGGGGGAATGTGCCCCCTACTGCAAATTATAAAGATATTAGAAGTTACCAGGGAGTTATGTAAGCCGGGAGTATACAACCATAATGCCACAGACTACAGCTATGGTATGTATTATGATGTTCTGCAGCAGCTGAGGTGTATATTGTGATATTCTGCAGCACGGGGGGGAGCGCACACTGAGGTGTACTATTATGATGCTCTGCAGCAGCTGAGTTGTCACACTGTATTATGATGTTCTGCAGCAGCTGAGGTGTGTATTATGATGTTCTGCAGCAGCTGAGGTGTGTATTATGATGTTCTGCAGCAGCTGAGGTGTGTATTATGATGTTCTGCAGCAGCTGAGGTGTTATTATGATGTTCTGAAGCAGCTGAGGAGTGTATTGTGATATTTTGCAGCAACTGAGTAGAGTATTATGATGTCTTGCAGCAGCTGAGGTGTGTATTATGATGTTCTGCAGCAGCTGAGGTGTGTATTATGATGTTCTGCAGCAGCTGAGGTGTGTATTATGATGTTCTGCAGCAGCTGAGTTGTATATTATGATGTTCTGCAGCAGCTGAGGTGTGTATTATGATGTTCTGCAGCAGCTGAGTTATATATTATGATGTTCTGCAGCAGCTGAGTTATATATTATGATGTTCTGCCGCAGCTGAGGTGTGTATTATGATGTTCTGCAGCAGCTGAGGTGTGTATTATGATGTTCTGCAGCAGCTGAGGTGTGTATTATGATGTTCGACAGCAGCTGAGGTGTGTATTATGATGTTCTGCAGCAGCTGAGGTGTGTATTATGATGTTCTGCAGCAGCTGAGGTGTTATTATGATGTTCTGCAGCAGCTGAGGAGTGTATTGTGATATTTTTCAGGAACTGAGTAGAGTATTATGATGCCTTGCAGCAGCTGTGGTGTGCATGTTGTTCTACAGCAGATGAGGTGTGTATTATGATGTTCTGCAGCAGCTGTGGTGTATATTGTGATATTCTGAAGCACCTGAGGGGAGTATTATGATGTTCTGTAGCAGCTGAGGTGTGTATTATGATGTTCTGCAGCAGCTGAGGTGTGTATTTAGATAGTACTGCAGCAGCTGAGGTGTTATTATGATGTTCTGCAGCAGCTGAGGAGTGTATTGTGATATTTTGCAGCAAGTGAGTAGAGTATTATGATGTTCTGCAGCAGCTGAGGTGTGTATTATGATGTTCTGCAGCAGCTGAGTTATATATTATGATGTTATGCAGCAGCTGAGGTGTGTATTATGATGTTCTGCAGCAGCTGAGGTGTGTATTATGATGTTCTGCAGCAGCTGAGGTGTGTATTATGATGTCCGGCAGCAGCTGAGGTGTGTATTATGATGTTCTGCAGCAGCTGAGGTGTGTATTATGATGTTCTGCAGCAGCTGAGGTGTTATGATGTTCTGCAGCAGCTGAGGGGTGTGTATTATGATGTTCTGCAGCAGCTGAGGTGTGTATTATGATGTTTTACATCAGCTGAGGTGTGTATTATGATGTACTGCAGTAGCTGAGGTGTAAATTGTCATCTGAGGTGTGTATTATGAGATTATGTAGCATCTGTGTCTAGTACGATGTTCTGTAGCAGCTAAAGTTTGTATTAAGATATTCTGCAGCAGCTGAGGTGTGCTATAAGGTTCTGTAACATCTGTGGTATATATTATAATATTCTTCAGTATCTGAGTTTATATATTACAATATTCTGCAGTATCTGAGGTATATATTATGATATTCTGCAGTATCTCAGGTATTTATCATGATATTCTGCACAGGGTCGCATCTGCCATGAGGTGAGATGAGTATCTTGCCTTAGTCGGTAGATTGCCAAATTTCTGAGGTAACGGCACAGAGAGTATTTGTTTTCAACCAAAACACATCAGAAACCGAACTGCTATTAATATACTATGGGGTCTCATCATACCCCCCAGGCTCTCTTCAGACCCCAGATTATAATGAGCGGAGGCCATGATGCTGACATAACCCACATGACTGCTAGGTCCAATCACAGGCCTCAGCAGTCTATGACATCTTTCATGACGTCTGAGACCAGAAAAAGTCCGAAGCCCGGACCTCGGCTCTGAAGAGACCACAGAGTATAATAATAGCTCATGAGTGGAAAACCCCACTGTATCTGAGGTATATACCATGTTTCTCCAAAAATAAGACCTACCCCGAAAATAATCCCTAGCTAGATTTTCCAGGTTTTTTGGAGTAGGCTTGAAATATAAATCCTACTCCAAAAATAAGCCCTAGCTAATTTAACCCCTTCCCGACATCTGCCGTGTGATTACAGAGGATGCCGGGTCCTTAAAGATGGCGGTCGCGCTGCTGCAGAGCGGCTGCCATAGCTGCCGTACCGGGTCTCTGCGGAGACCCGAAGTTAATGCCCACGATCAGTTTCTACCCTGATCACGTGCATTGTTCAGCGTGACCCCCCCCCCCCCCTCCTTCCCACCAAAGTAGCACAACCTGGAGTTAATGTCCTCCATCAGAATGGACTCTGACCGCGGGCATTGCTAAGTGTGACCTCCACTCCCCCCCCCCCCCGCAGTCCCTAGGGCCGGTCCCAACCACCTATAGCTACCATACTATAGCTACAGTCCCTACAGTCCCTACGTTGTTTTGCAGTCTATGGGATGATTGCAGGTCCAAGCCCCCTAAGAGGGGTTAATAGTAAAAGAAAAAAAAAAAAAGTTAAAAAATATTTTAAAAAAAAACCAAAACAATAAAAGTTCAAGCCCCCTCCCACTTTCACTAGAATACATCTAAAACTAAAATATTACCGTGAAACACATACACATTAGGAATTCCTGTGTCCGAAAACGCCCGCTCTACAAACTTATAAAAATATTTTACCTCTATGGTGAATGCCGTAGTGGAAAAAAAAAAATCAAAAGTGCCTAACTGCTGTTTTAGCGCTGTTTCACCTCTGATAAAAGTTGAAATAAAAAGTGATCAAATATGTGATTGTTGTTCATGGAAAAAATTAAGACCTACCCCGAAAATAAGCCCTAGCCCTTTTTTCAGAGCAAATGGAGATGTCCCTGAGCACAATGGCCGCACAGCTTAAAATACCCTGCAGTTTGGTTTAAAAACTACTTACAGGGGCTACCAGCTGCAGAACACCTTAAAGGGGCTGCCCCACAACTAATTTAGTGTAGCAGGCAAAATGTAATAATATTTCAATTGGAATCCTTTAAAAATGTCCATGTGTCTAGATAGTGCTGTTACTATTCCGCCCCCTGCTGTTACTTTGATTCCCTCTCAGAACGTCCATCTAATGTGTCCAATGTTGGTGGTCACACATGCTCAGTAGCACTGTCACTTCACCTGGATCATCTTATACCCAGTTGGTAGAGTGATTCCTGATAATGTGTAGGCAAGCTATTAAGAATCAGTCTTTCTTCTCACCAGTACAAGACACATATGGGGACATTCTGACATAGTATAAAAAGACCACCAGGGGGCGCTATAACAAGTATGTAACAGCAATAACTGCACACATTAATTGATTTCTATTGACGTTTTCTTAAGTTGTAGGTTGTACATTAAATATTTCATGTTAGGACTACTCCTTTAAGACGCCCAACATGTTAAATGAGATGTTTCTTCTTCATGTAGTAACCTATGAACACGTAATAATGTTCCCTCCTCCATGCTCAATATTCTAGTACATTATTATACAGCAATGGAAATCCCATTTCCTTGAGCATCCTCTATAGAATAACCACTGATTAAAAAATCCCATTGACAGAACAGAGGATTATGCTACAGCCCCAGGAACGTGAGTGATCTGCTCCCCCGCTGAGCAGCATACATCTCAATGAATAATGCATTTTCCATTACTGAGCTTGAGTCCTATAAAATACACAGATTTATTCAACAATAAAAGGCCGTTCTCAGAATCGCAGGTACATACAATATATAATATAATGCATGGCCTGCATTAAAGCAAATATACAAGGTTTGAGTCAACATTGGAGATTTCCATTATTAAAACTTCTCACTGTGTTCATGCAGCACATTGGATCACGGGGACATGGGACCTTCATTCCAGTGATCAGTGGGCTTCCCACATATAGGGCCCACAGCAATCACGCATTCAGGAAAATACCCTTTAAGGACTAAAACAATATTGGCCTGCACCCATCCCTGCTGCAGCCATTTTTGTTTTGTTTTGTTTTTTCATTTTTTTAATCCCCCAACTTTCAAAAACCATAACTTTTTTTATTTTTGCGTTCACAGAGCCATATTATATATATTCCATAGAGGGCTTATTTTTGGGGGGACAAATTGTACTTCATAATGGTACCATTGAATTTTCCATATGATGTACTGGGAAACAGGAACAAAAATTCAGAATGAGGTGGAATTAGAAAAAAACTGCATTTGTGCCTGTTATGGTTAGATGTAAGGTCACAATAAAAGCAATAGCAGGAGATTGGCTGATAACTGCGAGCAATAGAGACAGCATCTAAAACTAGCACACTTCTGCGAGCCAAGACAGAACCCCGGACACCATCACCAGAGCTCACCGCAGGGAGAGTTGGACTTGCGCTAAATCTGGGAATCTGAATTGTCACCAAACAGATAGATGTACTAATAATAAATGCACTGCTGCAGAAACCAACACAGAGTCCACTAAAACTTACAAAGTGGTGTGGAGACAAGAGAAGTCGTACCAGCAGGGTCAAAACCAGGAGAGGACGTAATAAGCAAAAACAGGAGACGAAAACAAAATCCAGGAAACAAGCCAAGGGTCACAAATCCAGCCGGGAACAGACTGAGGAGCCAAATAGGGAATCCAGGGAGCAAGTTAGAGGTCAGTAAGCAACAGGTATACACAGACAAAATGGAGAGCCAAACTAGGAAGCAAACTAAATTAGTCAGCACTAGTGTCAGGAGGTCATGGTCTTATATAGGCCTCCTCAACTGCTAACTGGACTAAACCAGGAAGCCTCTGAAACTGCAGAGGCTTCCCAGGTTGGCATGGTAACCTTAAAGGTGCAGCAGCTGGATAGAGAATCCTTACAGTGCCATTTTCATATGGGTCTTGTTCTGTAGCATTCAATATGCACCCAAAATGACGTTACCTGTATTCTGTGGATCAGTGTGATTAAAATACCAACTTTATATAGTTTTTGCCATGTTTTTACTTTTTAACTAAAATCCAAATCTTTGAAAAATAAAAAAAATTTGACTCACCATATTCTGTTCACCATAATTTTTTTTTTATATTATTTTCATGGGCAGAACTGTATAAAGTGTTCTTTTTTGTGGGCAAGTTGTGTTTTTTATTTATACCATTTGGGGATTGTCTGACAGATTGTCTGATCATTTTTTATTACAATTTTTTTCTCTATTCTATTCTGACCCTTTAAAAAAAATTGCCTGCCAGAAAACCTTCTTTAACATTTAACTTTCAGACTGGCCTATTTTGGGTCTACAGGATCAAGCTATTTTTGTTTTTCATTTTCTCATCAATGCATTCAAATAAAGGTAACTTTTTTTTATTATTCAGATGAGAAAACTGTCTGAGGGTTTGTTTTTTGTGGGTTGCAGTTTTATTGGTACCATTGTGAGGTATAAATTATTGATAACTTGCATTATTTGGGGGCAGGGGATAGGAAAAACATTTCCATTTTTTTTTTACGCAATGCACTGTGCAGTATAAATAATATATTAAGTTTATTCTATGGGTTGATACAATTACAGCAATATTATATATATATTATTTATCTTTTTATGTTCTAGAATTTTTTTTTCGCTGCCTTTTGAGAGCCATAACTTTTTTATTTTCCCACTGACATAATCGTATGTGGGCCTTTTTATGGGATGAGTTGTAAATTTTATTGGTGCAGGATTGGAGTACATATAATTTATTAATTGACTTTTATTCATTTTTTTACAGTAGTAATGGCAAAACACATCAATTCTGTCACTGTTTTTCACATCTTTCTTTCACATATTGTGTGGGCAGGATTAAATAGTATGTAAACTTAATTTATGTGTGGTTATGATTGCAGCGGTATCATGAATCAATTTTGCTTTCTATTCTTAAAAAAATAAATTTTTTTTAAATTAAAAAATAGATTTTTTTTTTTCCTTTTTGGGGAAGATTTTTTATTATTATATTGATGTTAACTTTAATTTTACCTATATATTTATTGCTAACATAATGCATTGGAATCCTTAGTATTACAAAGAATTATTGTGGATTAATACATTTTTAGGCCCACAGCCCATGGTACCCAGGGAACATGTTGTGGGGTACCAATGGGCTGACAGATGGAGCACTCTCTCTGCCAAACTCCTTAGATGCCACTTTTGCTATTGACTGCTACATCTATGGGTTTAACTTGGACTAAACTGGGCTGTATATTACTGAATGATGCCTTCTATCTATCTATCTATTTATCATATCCCAGTGGACAATGCTAAATTGTTTGTATTGTTTATACTGCATTCATATTGTACTGTGCCCTTGTGTAAATAGTTTTGTATGTAATTTGTAAGGTTCCCCTTAAGTGGGGCTGTACCACTATGAGTAGGGGGTCACTGAGCTTTGGTAGAATCCAGCCAGCAATTTCTTGAGCGTGGGAGCTGATGAATGGGTCTAATCCGTAGGGAGTCTCGAACTGCGGTATCCGCAGCAAGATTGAACAGGACACTTTTGTCATGCTTGTATACCAAGGCCTCACAAAAGTAATAGCAGAAGATTGGCTGATAACTGCAAGCAGTAGAGACCGCTATTTAAAACTAGCACACTTCTGCGAGCCAAGACAGACCCCTATACGCCTTTACCAGAGCCCACTGCGAGGTGGGTTGGGCTTGCGCTGAATCTGGAAATCTGGATTGTCACCAAAAAGATAGATGTACCAATAATAAATGCAGAAACCAAACAAAATCCACTAAAACTTACACAGTGGAGTTGAGGCAAGAGAAGTCTTACAGGCAAGGGTCAGTATTAGAAGAGAACGCAAGAGACCAAATCAGAAGACAAACATGAAATCCGGGAAACAAGCCAAGGGTCACAAATCCAAACGGGCATGTCACAAGCAGAATCAGGAGGCAAAAGGAAATCCAAGAACAAGCCAAGGGGTCAGTTAGAAGCAAAGCGTCAGAACAGACAATGGAGCCAAACCAGGAGGAGTAAGCAATTAGTCGGCACCTGAGTCTAGGAGTGGTCTTATAAAGGCCTCCTCAGCTGCTAATTGGCCAAAGCAGATCATTTCTGAACACAAAAGCTTCTCCAGGTTGACACAGCAACCTTAAAGAAGTAGCAGCTGAAGAAACACTCCTGACAACTTTTTTTTTTCCAGTGTCTTGCTGCAATCTCTGCCTCAAATTGAAAACAATGGGAGGCAGAATTTGGGCGGAGTCAGCATCAAATTTTACGTGTGAATGGCCCTTAAGTCTTCACCTAGCTTCCAGACGGTGGAGGAGTCTTATTGCAGTTTCCAAAGTGGAAGGGTGTAAGAGTATTTAGCTAGAGCTGAAATTCTGCAACAGTGCTGCAGCCCTGAGACAGGGAATAAAAAGTTATCTAAGACAGAGAGGGATACGTTTTTGGAGTCAAAAGTGGCAAATTAAAAGTCTGGGCAGGCACCACACCACATTAGGAAGGATGCCATAGACTGCCCGTGGGGTTATTTTGGGGATCATGGAGTCTCGTCCCCCCCCCTTTTTCCTTTACCTGATGTCCTGGTCCAGGTTCAATTCCCCCCTAAATCAGTAGAGGGTGGGACTGTTGGTGGTACGGTCGGGGGTTTATAATGGAGGAGGAGGAGGCAGTCGTCCTCTTTCCGGCTGCCTCTTCACCGTGTTTCCCACCCTCCCTCCCTAATTGTTTGGCTGTGTATATACAGTATATAAAAAAAAAAAAAAGAGGGTTAGTGGAAGGAAATTGTTTGGTTTTCTCAAATTTTTATGGTGTTTTTCACTGTGTAATTTCTTTTGCAGTGAATCCAAGGTATCTATTTTCAAGTTACAGCTGGCGTGCGGTGGTGCACAGAAGATGAGGGGTGAACGGGGAGTTGGGCGGGCTTTCTGGTATAGGGGATTGGGCCCACCCCTCCTGTTCCTGCAAAGTTATTGAGTTTTTTATATATTACGAGGTAAAAAGAAATTAATTAAAGCTGTGGCCGAATCTCCGCCCATTAAAAGGAATTTCGTGTCATGTTGTTATTAAGAAAAAAGGGGAACTGAAGGTAAAAGTGTATAAACATACAGGCAGTCTGATATGCACTATTCATTATCCTGAATAGGTGAGATCTGTCTTACCCCGTGTGTTATTCATTCACCACAGAGGCGTAACTACCGGGGTAGCAGCGGTAGCAGCTGCCACAGGGCCCGGGACATTACGGGGCGCCCGATGCTTTTTTTTTTTTTTTTTTTAAATAGGCCGTTACCTGCTGGAGTAACCCCAGCAGGTAACGGGCCCTATATACTTACCGTTCCCTGGGGTCCCGCTCACGGCCGCCTGCGCTTCCGATTCTGCGGAGGCGGCTGTGAGCAGGAGCAGGGATCGGTAGGTAAGGCCGCGGGCCGAACCCCACAATCACTGCTATCATTATACTCTGGGGTCTTTGAAAAGACCCCAGAGTATAATAATCGGAGGCCCAGAGTTGGTGAGGGAACATAAAAAACAATGTACTTACCTCTCCTACGTTTCTCCAGGCTTCAGGCCTGTTTGGTGACGTCCCAGACGTCAGCGGAGTCATTTTGCGTCGCAACGCCGGCCCGCATCACGTGACGCCTGCCTGGTTCAACATCGAAGAAGGCCGAAGTAGCGCCGGGCATGCACCGGAGCGAGGAACAGGTAAGCAACGTTGTTGTTTTTTGTTTGTATCCTTCCACTGGGTCTCCAATCATTATACTCTGGGGTCTGAAAAGACCCCACAGTATAATAATTGTTCATGGGTGGTCCACAATGGGACATATAATAGTGTGTGCAGGGGCCACTATGGGACATATAATACTGTGTGCAGGGGCCACTATGGGGAATAATAGTGTGTGCAGGGGCCACTATGGGACATAATACTGTGTGCAGGGGCCACTATGGGGCATAATACTGTGTGCAGGGGCCACTATGGGATATAATACTGTGTGCAGGGGCCACTATGGGGCATGATACTATGTGCAAGGGCCACTATGGGACATGATGCTATGTGCAGGGGCCACTATGGGACATGATACTGTGTGCAGGGGCCACTATGGGACATGTACTGTGTGCAGGGGCCACTATGGGACATGATACTGTGTGCAAGGGCCACTATGGGACATGATACTGTGTGCAAGGGCCACTATGGGACATAATACTGTGTGCAGGGGCCACTATGGGGCATAATACTATGTGCAGGGGCCACTATGGGACATGATACTGTGTGCAGGGGCCACTATGGGGCATGATACTGTGTGCAGGTGCCACTATGGGGCATAATATTGTGTGCAGGAGCCACTATGGCACATAATAGTGTGCGCAGGAATGCGTTTTTTTTGGGGTGGGGGTTGGAGGGGGCGGTCCGGGGGGGGGCGATTGGGGGCAGCAGTTCGGGGGGGGGCCCCATGTCAAATGTTCGCCTTGGGGCCCAGCTATTCCTAGTTACACCACTGATTCACCACCTATACAGGCTTCAGTCGAGAGCGCCCCTCCCTTTCTTTTTTTGTAACTCCTGTTTTTAAATACTCATAGCCTCTGTAGCCTCCAGGGAATCTGTCTATCTATCTCATATCTATCTATCTATCTATCTATCTATCTATCTATCTTGTGTCTATCTATCTACCTATCTATCTATCTATCTCATATCTATCTATCTATCTATCTGTGTCTATCTATCTATCTATCTATCTATCTCATATCTATCTATCTATCTATCTATCTATCTATCTATGTGTCTATCTATATCTATCTATCTATCTATCTGTGTCTATCTCTATCTATCTATCTATCTGTGTCTCTCTATCTATCTATCTATCTGTCTATCTCTCTATCTATCTCTCTATCTGTCTATCATGTACATGTCTCTTGTGCCTGTTTGAGATGCCTCCATACTTCAGTAAGTTCCTGAGATAATCTCAGTGTGATTCTACCCGGCGTCAGCAGACATTCACCATCTGATCATATAAGGCCAGGGGCTCTAAGGAACATGCATATTGCTAGCATGTAGATTGTACAAGCCTCACAGCATATCAGCAAGACAATTTCTCAAACCAATACACCTTTTAACAAGCCTGTATTAGATCAGCCTTGCCCTGAGCGATCAATGATTCACGGTCATCATACCGTGCAGCAAGAATATTTGTCTTCCTTATGTGATACATTGGAGAGGAATAAAAAATATCAGTGTCAACAAGTGCATATAATGAAATTTGGCTAATATAAAGGAATAGGAACAATGGGGCCTGTTTTGTGAGATCAGTGGCTTGAAGGTGGTCTTCTGTCATTTCCACCCTTTGAGTCCATTAGACTTCCATGTATAGAGACATCATCACCCCTATATTGCTCTGTACGTATCTGTATTTGCTAGCCTTACCATGGGGTATCCTCAGACCTGGTTACCATGGTTATGCGTTCTCACACTCTAGGACACGCTACTGTGTGGATTCTCATCAATCAAGGGGCCTTACTCTCCAGTGCCATATTGGTATAGATATGGCCGAACAGTAGTACTAGGAGAACCGTCATGCTTTTACAGCATACTTGTTGGCAGTTGTCTGGGAGAACTGCGTGTCAGGGTGGCCATGCTCATTTACAGAATATAAACCCCATTTTGTGAAGTGCTAGCCAAGCACCTTTTTGGGATATGCCTGGCACACCATATGCCCATGTCACATATAGAAGAAAAGAGATCCCAGCAGACACAGGACCATTCTGTGGGAGATTTCAGGAGTTTGGGAGGTCACCCTTTAATGGGAGCCATATCAAGATTTTGGGAAAATTGGCAAATAGGAAAATAGGCTTTACCGTAACATTTTGAAGACACCCTAAGAGAGAGGAATATGAGGGGGGTACAAAGGAGGGCATTAATTAGGGTACATGCACATTGTGTGGTCAAACCACATTTTCTGCGGCCATTTCTATGCTGCGTTTAAGAGGGACATTAAACTGGGGGGGCAGATAAAGAGGGGCATTAAATTGGCGGCAGAAGAAGAGGGATATTAATCTGAGGGGACAAATGAAGAGGGGCATTAAACTGGGGGGCAGAAGAAGAGGGACATTAATCTGAGGGGACAAATGAATAGGGGCATTAAATTGGGGGGCAGAAGAAGAGAGACATTAAACTGGGGGGTGGCAGATGAAAAGGGACATTAAACGTGGGGGCAGATGAAGAGGGACATTAAACGGGACTTCAAAGCACTCCCATGTTCTGTGTAATGGCTCTTTTGCAAAGCATGCTGCTCGGCCCATGAGCAATAACTTTTTTGTGCCCCATATAAAATTAGAAGCATACAATAGTGCAATATGCGACCATAGAAGTCTAGTAGTGCCACAATTAAGGACTTGTGTCTACTGGTGCCATATTAAATTACGTGTCTAGTGGTGCCATATTAAAGGATTTGTGTCTAGTGGTTCCATAGTAAAGGACTTGCGACTACTGGTGCCATATTAAAGGACTTGTGTCTAGTGGTTCCATATTAAAGGACTTGTGTCTAGTGGTGCCATATTAAAGGACTTGTGGCTAGTGGTGCCACAATTAAGGACTTGTGTCTAGTGGTGCCATATTAAAGGACTTGTGTCTAGTGGTGCCATAATAAAGGACTTGTGTCTAGTGGTGCCATAATAAAGGACTTGTGTCTAGTGGTGCCATATTAAAGAACTTGTGTCTAGGGGGCTAGTGGACTTGTGTCTAGTGGTGCCATATTAAGGGACTTGTGTCTGGGGGGACTTGTGGCTAGTGGTGCCATATTAAAGGACTTGTGTCTAGTGGTGCCATATTAAAGAACTTGTGTCTAGTGGTGCCTTATTAAAGAACTTGTGTCTAGTGGTGACATATTAAAGGACTTGTGGCTAGTGGTGCCATATTAAAGGACTTGTGTCTAGTGGTGACATATTAAAGGACTTGTGGCTAGTGGTGCCACAATTAAGGACTTGTGTCTAGTGGTGCCATATTAAAGGACTTGTGTCTAGTGGTGCCATATTAAAGGACTTGTGTCTAGTGGTGCCATATTAAAGGACTTGTGGCTAGTGGTGCCACAATTAGGGACTTGTGTCTGTGGTGCCATAATAAAGGACTTGTCTAAGGATAGTCCATAAATATCTGATCGATGAGGAGCCAAAGTGAATTGGGAGCTGAGCTACCGTAACGCCATTGGTTCACTATACAGTGTCTGCAGATATCTGCTTCCGGCTCTGTACACTGTATAGTATGTAGAGTTGAGCGAACCTAAGATTTGTTTAATTTCAAGTTTGGGTGACTCGAGTTCCTGATTTGTTTTGGGTCAAACAAGTTTGGATAGGACCGGAAGTGAAATTATTATACTCTCTAGACCCCAGAGTATTTTTTTATTTATTTAGCTTAACTTGTATAGCGCCATATTCCGCAGCACTTTACAGACATATTCAGTCACTGTCCCATATAGGGCTCACAATCTACATTACTTATCAGTATACGTGCATGAGTGCTTTGCTTAAACCGAAAATTCAGATACAGACAATCCTGGCAAATTCAGAACAGTACTAAGTATGGGGGATCAATGGCCATTGTGAGAACCAACAAGCCATCCTGCCTTGGCCAGGGCATTTAGATATGGAGCTAGGACAAGAAACTAAACCTAAGCCTAGCTAAGACATATGGCTTCACAAATGAGAGATTATAGTAAGTATAGACTTGGTACGGAGGGGCAGCACTCTACATGACAGTCTCTCCCAGAACATTATAGATTTGCAGCGGTAGATCTGGAATTTATTGCTCAGTATTATTGCTCGGTGACTTTGGTCTGTTGCTAGGAGACAGGGAAGAATAAAACCTTGAAAGCCGGGATAGGCTGGGGCTCGGCATACGATGACTTTTCAGGAATTCACGCTCACTATGATACATCCTGGAGATATAATAGCTGTTTATTGTCCTTCTTAACACGATACCTGAAATCCATTGAAAATTGTATAATTCTGAGTAAGCTGGGTGGCAATCAATATGGCGCCATTATAGATCCTAGAGGGGATGTTATCTAGCTTTACTGGATTATTGTGTGCCAAATCTATGTTATTACACTGTGATATGGGGGCAACGGGGGATGAATATGTGAACCGAGAGCAAGGCAGGTGGTTTGGACTCCGCAACCAGAAATGAACGCACACGCGGTAGTTCAAGAAAAAAATATATATTTACTATAAGTTAATAAAGGCTAGTTAAAGGTAAAATGACAGGGCTAAAGACAAGCAAAATATACAATATAGCATGAACAATTTCAAGGCAAATTCTGCAATGGTTTCTACTTTTACTCTGTCCACTTCTGCAGTATGGACACTGAATGAACAATATACTCAAAACTATCCCTAACTGACCCTGACTTCACATTTGGGTGCACCCCCTTTTCCCCAGTGGTCCAGGTGGACCGCTACAGTCCGTAGAAGCGCGCGGTGGGGCCCAAAGTCGGTCCTTTCTTTTATAGTGAAGCGCCTCTCCTCACGGTTATCAGGATCTTGGGAGAAATGAAGTCCTCTTTAACAGACAGGGAAACCAACTGAATGCAATGTAATCCAACAGCAGATTCCACTCAGCACACTGACAGTCCTGCCGAATCCACACACTGAGCTGGGATGTAAGCCGGGATTTAGCAGGTGCCGTCCAGTACATCAACAGCACTGCGAGTCTCTATCTGTGGTATCCATATACACAGTCACAATGTCAGTCTCACTGATCAGCCACTGAGCACAGTTCCTTTCACGTGGACTCACTAGTCCTGTTGTCTCTTTACACTCTGTTTGTCTCTGGACCAAGATACAGCTTAGCTGTACAGAAAAATCTCCACACCAGTTCAATACAACACTTGCCAAGATGGCTGCTGCTCTCTGTCTCGTCACTTCCTGCTTCTCTGCTCACACTCTGTCTGCAGAACAGGCAGGCTGACATAAAAGGGGGTGAGTCACCCAGCATCATGTCACAGTTACAATGGCTGCTGTCTTAAAGGAACAGAATCACAGAAATACATTCAACATTAACAGTTTATACAGACAAATGAAGCTTAAGACAACATTGGCTGTCTCTTACAAATACAAAGCAAGAAAGATATTCAGTATGAGAAAGCTACTGATAACCCACGTGGTGGCTGTAATGGTGGCCGCATAGACCCCTCTCACCCGTTTTCTGCAAAACACAATAATTTCTAAGGCCTCCTGCAGTATTAAAGGGGTATTCCTGGACTCGGCAATTGATGGCCTATCAGATTGGTAAGGATCCAACTCTTGTCACTCCCATCAACAAGGTGAATGAAGGGGCTGCGGCACATCAGTAACAGTGATGCCCAATATCGCAGCGCTCAACAACTTGGTCCCAGCCAAGTAAGTGGGGCTACGCTGCAATTCCATGCGCTGCCACTACCAAATGTACTGTGTTGTAATGAGAAGGGTTAAACTCCTGAAGTGACTGTGCCTGTGGAGTAGTGTAGTGGAGGTGCAGTGTTAGCCAAGCTAGTGCGTGACAACATGGTATAACCAAGCGTATTGGTTATGTTGTATCAAGTGTTGTGATGTACCTGCATTGTGTTGAACGTTGTGGTATATACAGCACAAGCGCATTGGCGCTCTATTCACAAGGAGGCCTCCTGACCACTGGTGGGACCCAACGATCAGGCCCCCAGCGATTGGAATCTTATTCCTTGTCCTATGGATAGGGGATTAGTGTCCATAGCTGCACAACCCCTTTAACTGGTGAAGATCATCACAATGTCAGCATTCTAGAACTTTTGAGAATTGGATCATGCAATGATTCCTTATAGGCCCATTAGTTGCACAAAGGAAGAAGTTGCGTGTTACTCTCCCTTGGTACGGCCTGTTTGACATTAGGCCTTGCCCTCACTACCTAAGACTGGATATGACTTCCTATTTATGGGCCATGTCGGCACTCTGTAGTTGGAGGAGACAGCGCAAAGCAAGACGGAAAGATGGCTCATATTAGAGGGTCACTTGGAGGAGGGAGAAAGCAGCTAGGCGAGATGAGTTGGGAGAGCTGTTGGTCCTGCTCGCAGCGAGAGGAGAATCGCCTACTCTGGCACATCAGTCAATTCCTCCTTCAGGCACATTGGGTGAGTGGAATCCCAGGAAATGGAACTGGAGTGGCTGGAAGTGCATCCCCCATGACAGCAGAAGCGTGACCTTCACACCTATACCCCTGAGAACTGCAAAGTGATATACCTTGGTACCCAACTTGCTGTATTACACCATCATCAGTAAAGAGGGATCCACGGTCTAAATAAGGTGTCTGACATGTTTCCCTTCTTCGTTGGTGGAGTTGTAAGTGACATGCAAAGGGGAAGAGTGTCTGGGCAGCAGCTTTACGAGGATTGAATGGATCAGAAGGAACGGTGTTGGTAATGTGAGCGCCATCTTGATACCCCTCCTAGGGACCAGTACTTGTACACTGGAGCACTATGAAGGGGACATAAAATATTACACTAGATTCACACTAGAGTCAAATTTTTGGAGAACCAGAACACCAGATAGGCGGACTGCAAAAAAAGGTTACACACAGAGTCCAACAGATCCCATTGCCTATAATGGGGTCAATCAGGTGTCCGTCATTTTAAAACTGAAACCGGCAGAGAAAAATGCTGGACTGTGCAGCCATGTGAATAGACACATTGAAAACAATGTGTTCTCAAAATGGCCGAGTGTATAAGATCTGAAAAAAGAAGCATCCTGCTTGATCTTGCCGCATATTTAGCCACAGAACCTGCAGCCCAGGGCCCCATTGTACATGAGCTCTGCTTCGGCTTTCCACTTTCCACAGAGCCAGAATGTGGAGAGGAATCGGAAGTGGAAGACTGCCTCAAATTCCTCTCCAAATTCCGCTGTGAGAACCTAGCCCAAGGCTCTGAGCTGTATAAAACTGTAACAGGCATATAACAATAATGAACAAAGAGTTAGACATGAGTTTGCATACAACACGAGATATACAGCGGCGGAGGTTAATCGTGTTATAATCATGTTAATCTGGCATTTCTCCGTATAGGAAAAAAATCTGCAGGTCGCCGTGCTGCACAACGCCCGCAGGAGCACCGCCACACTGTTCTATCATTATGTTTTCTCAGAAATGAAGCTGCGGCATAAACCTGTCACATAAAACAAGTGTGCGAGGTCTGAAACAAGGATCTGGACTGGGTAAACAGATTACACTAAGCGTGTTATATGCCGCTGATTCTGTAATATCCGCAACTGAGACATTTATATAGGAGACAAAGGAATAAACAATTATGCCGAGCAGGAAACCAAACTATACAGATGAGTAACATTATAGTACATGGGCAGCAGCAGGATGTAGTTCACAAATCAACCACAGTACCAGGGCCCTGTGGGCATATGTCCCGGTTTCAATTTATCTGAGATGAGTGCAATACTGAGGCAGGGAGCCGTCTGTTCACTATTTGGCTCTGTCTCTGTTTTGGCATCTAGGATGCAAGCAGGGGCGAAGTAGCTAAAACCGCTGGCAACAGAGGCCGGACTGGGCTCCGGGGAAACGGTGAGAAGTGAGGGGTTTTTTTTGTACATTTTTTGAGTGGGCCCTAGGAGGGATCATTATACTGTGAGGGCCATATTAATAGGGACATTATACTGTGGGGATCACTTTAATGGGGACATTATACTGTGGGGATCACTTTAATGGGGACATTATGCTGTGGGGTCGACATTAAATGAAATACCGTGGGAACTATATTAAGGGGACACTATACTGTTGGTGACACATTGTGGGGTACATGATACTGTGGTGGCCACAATGAGGGGGCCTCATTAATGGGGAAATTATACTGTGGGAACCAAATAAATGGGGACATTATGCTGTGGGGACCACATTAAAGGGGACATTATACTGTGGGAGCTATATTAAAAGGAACACTATACTGTGGGGGCCACAATGAAGGGGACACTATATGGAGGAGGCCTTATCAATGGCACATTATACTGTGCGGACCACCAAGTAGGGGGCATTATACTGTGGGTGCCACAATGAGTGGTGCTTTATATTGTAGGGCAATAAGTGGACATTATTATGTGTGGGTACCACAAGGAGCATGACACCATGTCAGGCCACTAAAGGGGCATTGTACGGTGGACATTGTACCATGGATGGAGGTGGGAAATGCAATGCCTAAATTTTCCAAAGTGCACTGTGAGAACCATTCATTTTGTGACTCTTGGACAGTTGGGAGATTTGTCTGTGGACACAGACCATCTTAGTCTTTTATGAGGAAATCAGTAGCCAGTCCTTTACAGGGGCATCAGTGGCACATTTGAAGGTTAAGGTTCATTATAAAATCCTGTATCAGAGATATAACGTGAAGCGTTTGTGCCCTAATACCAGAACTGCAAAGGGGATCCCCAACTACCATGTGCCATTTGTAGCATTGGTCACCGCTGCCTCTGCATTCTGAGATACGATAATGTATCACAACAGCCAGGTCACAACAAAGATGGAGCCTGTGATCCCATCCTATGTACATCCTGATAGTATGTGTAGTGAGGATGCTCTGGTGAAGGGTCTGCTGGGTAATGAATCACGTCCTCTGGGTTATCCTCATATAATGATGAAGGTATATACGTACAGGAACGCAACCTACAAACCCTATAGGGTCAGGGATATTGCAGCTTTAGATGGGAAGCACTACACATGCACTTGGCCTTTGATGTTATGCAGCTTCTCTGCGCTCCTGGGGGAGCCGAGTCTTCATGTATTATGAAGGAGCTTCTCGGTCATACATTATAGAAGAGGTCACGCTCAGCCAAGTAGAGATCATTCTGGCTTTCAGGATGAAATACCGCACAATTAGATCTCCGGCTTTTACTTTTTTTTACTTTTAGAACTATCTGAGATCTCAGTTACAGCGGTCTCGAGGTTCACAAAAAAATAATGACAAAGGGGGAGATTTATCAAGAGGGAAATTTTTGCTGGAATCCTTGTTGCCATAATTCACACCAGATTTATCAATCGCTGCATTACGTCCTGAGATGTTACTCCACTTTCTGCGCCATCCTCTACTGGAGTAAGTAAGGCTGTGACAATTGTTGCAACTTTTTAAAAATTCACATTTTATTGGGCCTGGGGATTGCATAGCAATTATGGCTGTGTAACCAGGGATTCCCCATGGCGCCCTGCAACATTACAAATAATGAGAGTGAATGAGTGTTATGGTCATGGCAAACTCAACCCCTGACTTAAAGGGGTTGTCCATTATTTTTATATTTTTTTTTTTTGACAGCCTATATTTTATGGCTTTTTTAGGCTATAAAAGATCATGGACAACTCCTTCACTTAGGTCAGTGATGAAACGTGGAAAAATCACGTATTGCTTTTTTTTTCACTTGTCTCCCATAAATTTAATTACTGAAAATTATACACTAATGTATGCTTAGCCCAAAATGCTAATAATACAAAGTACACCATCAGTGGCATAACTAGAGGCCCTGGTGCAAAAGTCCAGCTTGGGCCCCCTTCAGCAGTTTTCTCCCCTTTTGTGCTACAACCTACCCCACAGAATCTGCCATTGACTATACTCTGACCCAGGGGGGGACCTAACCTCTCTGCTGCCTGAGGCAAACTATAGAAAGACGCCCCCTCCAAAAAAAAAGATACCCACCCGGCTACCTTTGGTTCCATGATGGGACCCCCTAATTAGGACATGCCACCATTGGCAGATCAAAAAATCCCATTATTTGGACCCCACATAGCATAACGCCCCCTTTTTTTGTCCTACACATGATATACAACCCCTTTATTCTGGCCCATCACACAGTATATGACCCCCTTTTTTTTTGCCCCTCACAGCATATGACTCCACTTTTTATGCCCCCCCCACAGTATATGACCCTTTTCTTATAACCCCCGCCCCACAATATATGACCCCTTTATTGTCCCCCACACAGTATATGACCCTTTTATTGTCCCCCACACAGTATACAGTGGGCCTTTTTATGGCCCACACACAGTTTCTGACCCCTTTTTATGGCCCACACACAGTATCTGACCCCCTTTTTTTAAACCCCCTCCTCCCCACTCACATAGCATATAATCCCCCAGGGTGCGCTGTAGCGGACACCAAAGAACGTTCTTAAGCATCATGACATAAGTGTAACGGCGGCAACAAAGGGTGGTCAGAACAGGAGCGTGGACAGGTGAGTAAAAATTAGATAAATTATATATATGTGCAATAACACAATAAGTAGCTGCCAATTTAAAAAAAGGCCGCCCCCTGTTTATTCCAGGAAGCGCTGCCTGAGACCATCGCCTCAGGTCACCTCATGGAAGATGCGCCCCTCCTCTGACCAGTTGCTCCATTTGGCATGAAAATGTTAATTTCCTCTTTTTTGACAGTGGAAGGCTAAGTGTCATAAATCTTCTCACTCCAGTTCATAAGAGGACAGGGGTAATAAATTTACAATGTCAGCCATCAAAGGGATTCAGAAAAGTGATCAAAAAGTTTAATCAGCCTTCCCCATGGTGAGGGAGAACCCTTTAAGTTATGCCAGTGCTTATGTTCCCTAAGGCTCCTGGTCCCAGGTACAATTGTACCCTCTGCACCGCCTCAAGTTACGCCCATTATAAATAAAAAAAAGGTTTGCAATTCGGTATACCAAGACATAAAAATAAAAAAATGTATGCTGTCCTTAAGCCCAAAAATGGTCCAGTCCTTAAGGGGTTAAAAGAAAAACTGAAAAACAGGTGCATCTCCAGTCGGGTACTGGTAAGATCCAAAAACACAAGTGCGCACATATGTTGTTGGCACATTTTTTATTTGCATCAGGTGGACACAGCAGATGTCCAGAATACTTATGTGGCTGAGCAGACGTCTACAAGCCTTCTCCATGCCCTGCGAGTAACACACTTCAAGGCAACAGGTGTCTTTGGGAAAGTGAGAATATATAACTCAGGAAGTCAAAGTTGATTTATTTTGGAAAAAAAATTTGCAACCTCGATCTCAAACCTGAACTAGTAGGCCCCTCTTCTATAGCTGACACTCTGGACCTTCAGTCATGCACATTTGCATTTCAGAAAGGTCAACTTTTTGAACTGTGCCCGAAAGTTCTAGTTTCCAGGAAATGATCCATCAAGGATAACCCCTTTTCTTTAGGCATCTCCTCCAGGGGCAGGGAGCTGATATACCCCAATAGTAAGGTGCTGACCGTGTCGGACTGGAACGCCAGAACAAATGATTCTGGGGCCCACAGAACATGTCCATGTCCGTTATTTATTGCATTGCACTCTTTATTGTTATTATTGCACACATGGAATATCATCAGAGAGAGGTGACCCTTAGGGTCCCTGTTTTATTAGGGGCCCAATGAAGGACCCTCTGGTGAGCCAGTCCAACCCTGTCTGCGGATCTCCCTCAATGGTGAGCTACGTATCGCTCCCAGTGGTGAGCTGCTCATCTCTCCCAATGGTGAGCTTCTGATCTTCTCCAATGGTGAACTGCTGATATCCCCAATGGTGAGCTGCTGATCTTCTCCAGAGGTGAGCTGTTGATATCCACAATGGTGAGCTGCTGATATCTAAAATGGTGAGCTGCTGATATCCACAATGGTGAGCTGCTGATCATCTCCAGTGGTGAACTGCTGATATTCCCAATGGTGAGCTGCTGATCTTCTCCAATAGTGAACTGCTGATCTTCCCCAATGGTGAGCTGCTGATCTTCTCCAGTCGTGAGCTGTTGATATCCACAATGGTGAGCTGCTGATAGTCACAATGGTGAGCTGCTCATCTCTCCCGATGGTAAACTGCTGATCTTCTCCAATGGTGAGCTCCTCATCCCTCCTAATGGCGAGCTGCTGATCTTCTTCAGTGGTGATCTGCTCATTACTCCCAATGGTGAGTTGCTGATCTTCTTCAGTGGTGATCTGCTCATTACTCCCAATGGTGATTTGCTGATCTTCTTCAGTGGTGAGCTGCTGATATCCCCAGTGGTGAGCTGCTGATCTCTCTCGCTGGTGAGCTGATGATCTTCTCCATTGGTCATTTGCTGATGTTCCCAATGGTGATCTGCTGATCTTCTCCAGTGGTGATTGGCTGATATCCCCAATGGTGAGCTGCTGATCTCCTCCATTGTAGAGCTGCTGATCTCCAGTATTTTTCTGCAACTTTGTGAATGCAATGTACATGGCGACCAATCCTCTTTAACATGCTAATTTTATGATGTGCCAATTCCTACTCACACTTTTGCTTGCACTTAGCTACTCACACATCAATCAGACTATGTTACAAGGAAAAATGTGTGAGTCTGCGGCACACTTCACACTTCTCGTAGTCTCATATTAATTGACCTAAGAAAAACAACTGGTTCAGACATCTTACAAAAACAGTAGCTCATCTACAGCTGCCTGACCCTGTTTGTAGATGTAAGGAGCTGCCCTATATGATGCATGTATAATGTGTATAGCGACTAAAAAATAATATCCCTTGAATATCCGATTAATCTCACCAATGTCAAGAACAAAGAGCTTTACCACCAATAGCATGCTTAATAATCCATACATCATGGATGTTAAAGGTGAAAGTGGAAGAGATTTATAATGTATCCACAGAATATGCTATCACTATCTGAGAAATGTACATCCCCCCTCAAGAACAGGGGTCCCCTGTGCCCCTACCCATGTGGTGAGGTTGTATAGTCTATAGAAATTCCCGAAATAGCTGAGCCTTGTAAAGAAGGCCTTTCACCATTTCCACTTCTTTACATCTGTTAATAGTTGCTGCTCCACTGATTCCGACCCAGTTGGAATTTTTTCTCTAGCCCCCACCATTCCTGAGCAATCAATGCTGTTAGTTTCAGCCCCTAACATGCTAATTAGGCTCCCTACTGTCAGGTGGGTGGGCCCAAACTATTCTCCCAGGTCCGGCCACCTGACAGTAGAGAGCCTACTGTTGAAACTAACAGAAATGATTGTTCAGGAACGGTGGGGGCTAGAGAAAACATTCCAACTGTGCCGGAATCAGTGGAACAACATGTATTGAAGGATGCAAAGAGGTGGAGTTGATGGAGGGGGTGAAAGGTCCTCTTTATTCTTGCCAAAAGGTGAAGTTCTCAATTCCCCTTACATACTATGTTGCCCCTTCTTGTATTCAGTAAATGCTCTGTAAATCCATGCTACCTCTTGAGTCTATGTTTTTTCTGCTATACAACACAACATCCTGGCTTTAGCAGCAGCTTACTGGTAAAATCTAATTTCTCTGATTCTTCTTAGGACATAGAGGGCATCCATATTTTCCGCCCCCGTTTGCACATTATGCACACTTGATCTCTTTGCTTTGTTTTTGTGTAGATCACTATGTCACTTGAAAACATCATCCATCTTTGTAGGTGACCCTCGTAAATTGTGACTTTGTATTGACACATTAAGCTATGCATCTGGGAATGGTGATTTAATGGTTATACTAATAAGCCCAAGTTGTGCGAGCTTCTGTTTTATTACATATTGTCACTGTGGGGTTCTGACAAGACCTGACGGAGAAATCTCATGGATCGTTTCATGCTCGTGACTCGGGATTATCTTCTGTGTGAATATGAATCAATGATAACACGTCTCTAGAGAACATTGTGAAGGCAGATTTCTGTCCAAATACAAGCTATGTTTTCTACCTTCTATTAGGAATTGATACATGATACTGTTTTGGAGCAATGTATGGCGGTATTATTTAATCACTGGTTAGCGTTATTTGGGCCATTATATGGTGGTATGATTTGATCTTAATTGTTAATTCTGCATTATTTGTGCATTATATGGTGGTATTATTTGATCACTAGTTAGCACTGTTACTTCTGCACTATATAGTAGTTACAACTGCACTATTTAGGGTATTATATGATGGAATTATTTGACCACTGGTTAGTTCTGTTACTTCTGCACTATTTAGTAGTTACTACAGCACTATTTGGGACATTATCTGGTGGTGTTTTATCACTAGATAGCATAGTTTTTTCTGCGCTATTTGGTAGTGACTACTGCACTATTTGGGGCATTATATAGTGGTAATATTTTTATCACTGGTTAGTTCTATTACTTCTGCACCATTCGGTATTTACTTCTGCACTATTCGGGGCCCTGTATGGTAATGTTATTTGATTACTATTTGGTAGTTCTGCATTATTTGGGCATTATTTGGTGGTATTATTTGATCACTACTAGTTAGCACTGCAAAGTTATATTCACACGACAGCATTAAGCTCAATGTCTGTGAATGGGGGCTATTCACATGACCGTTATGTAACCTTGGGTGAATGTAGCCTTACTTCTGCACTATTTCCTAGTTACTTCTGCACTATTTGGGGCATTATATGCTGGTATTATTTGATCACTGATTAGTTCTGCACTATTTGGGGCATTATATGGTGGTAACATTTGCTCACTAGATGGCACTGTTACTTCCATTTGGTAGTTTTTGAAGGAATATTTTGATATTATTTATAGTCTTTAATTATATTGTATTTTTTTTTTTTTACATTTCTGGGTATTTCTACTCTGGACTGCAATGCCAAGGGTGAAATGTGCAGATGCAATTCTACAGCAAAAATTGTCTCAACTCTTTTTGAATTTAGACATGTACGATCCATTGTTCCCGCACAAGATAAGGGTCTGTATTTGTTTAGGGGTTCTGGTCTGGGGGATCTGCATGAATTTAGTGGGTCTATATTCATTTTGGGGTGTGTTGAACACTATTCGGGTTTCAAATACCATAAATTGTGGCATGTTCTAAATGGGGATTGAAATTTTGTGCTACTCTCTACATAGCCCTTTCCAAAATCTCCCTGATGTCCCTTCACAAAACTTAGCAAATATAAACCTCTCTCTCCCCATCCGTGGTGACAAAAAAAAAAAAAAAACTTAGCAAGTATAGATAAAAGGAAAAGAATGATACAATATGTAAATACTAATAGAATTCCTGACCTTAAAAAGGACCTTTTATCAACTCCTCCAACTCAAGCTCTTTAATAGCTGCTGCCCCACTGATTCTGGTACAGTTGGAATTTTTTCTCTAGCCCCCACCATTGACAAGTAATAAATGCTGTTAATTTTGGCACTTGATATGTTAACTAGACGCTCTAATATCAAGCGGGTGAACTCAGGCAGGAGCAGCCAAGGGGGATGGGTTTCTGAGCTTTGATAATTTCCACCTCTGATTGGACCTCCTTGCCTGCTCCTGTCTGAGTTCACCCGTTTGATATTAGGGAGTTTAGTTAGCATATCAGGCACCAAAACTAACAACATTGCTCAGGAACGGTGGGGGCTAGAGAAAAAATTCCAACTGTGTAGAATCAGTGGAGCTGCAGAACCCATTAAAGCATGAAAAAGCTTGAGTTGGTGGGGATGGTCAAAGGTCTTCTTTAAGACCTTTTGCATATGTAGATTACTAAGCCTTTCCACGCAAATTTTTATGTGGAAAATCTGCAATTTACTGTGGTAGAAATTTAGGTCAACTCGATTTTTTTTTTAATCGAATGTTAACTATTCGGAACATGCAACATGTCACTTTGGATTTCACCTATTTCAAAGACACTAGAACATTCTTCGTGTCCATCTGGGGACCCAAAAAACGGAAACCCTATCCACTTAAAAAGCGGTTATCCGTGGAAACCTGCGGACCCCATGAACTATAATTTTCCACCCGGTTTAGGCCCAAAATTGGCAGAGATAAAAGTCCTGCTTTATGCTGGAAGTCCCTGCCTAACAGTAGCATATTGTCCGGTAGTGATTATAGTACTGATTATAGTATAGGACAGTAAGTCGCTGGAAATCCTTGTATCATAGATAACTATATTGCTAGGCGTCCCTCTCACGGCATGATGTTCAAGCTGGTAAATCTGACCAACACATGGACCAAGTTTCAAGGCTGAAACCTGGTTGTGCGAATGCAGGGTCAGCCTACGTTCATACGAATGATAGTGAAAACGGCTGTAAATACAACCAGTTTTCACAGGCCTTTCACACCCGAGGGGCGCCCGTTTTCACAGATCCCTCAAAATTAGAGCATGACCTATATTTTGACAGTCCGTTACAAAGGACCATCGAAATATCGGTCATGTGAATAGCCCCCTTTCACACAGCTGATTTTCACTAGGCTTAGGGTATATGCACACAGGCAGATTTTTTCTCTGCAGACCGGCAGAAGATTTTACTGTGGATTTGTACCAAATGAACAGCAAAATCTGAATATATACCATGCGGATTCTGCTCTGTATTTCACCGCAGGTTTCACCTCTCTCATTGCAAGGATTGAAATCTGACGTGAAAATCTATGATATATGCAAGTCAGTTAACGCATGGGTAAAATCCGCAATGTGTACATGAGATTTAGAAGATTTTTATGCTATTGTATTGCGGATTTGCATGTAACACGCAATGTGCACATGTGGTATTTGGAATAAAAACTGACGGAAAAAGACCGAATGTAAAAATAAAAACAAAGGATATATGATTGACAGTACCCTGGAGGATGGGGAGATCAGAGGAGGGGGCTGTGCATTGACTACTAAGACTGAAAGCCGTCTCGAAACGCGTGGAAGTCGCAGGATGTGACTTGATACATGCAATATTCTTGTGTTTTCTCAGAAGACCTTTCCTCCATGTTATGAAAATGTTCCAACCAGCCCAGAACATGTAATAGATACATGTGCCCGACCAATATGGCTGCACGCACAGGAGTACAAGGGGTTAAGCTGACTAGCAGGAGGCTGACTATTCCTCCATTCAGCATTCCCTGCCTGCCATTGCCTTCCTCCCCAACCCCCCTTCCTGACCAGTTAGCTACACTATTGGTTGCAGAGCAGACAGCCCCCTGGCCATAGCAGAGAGAGGTGTTATCCAGAGCACACAGGCTTAGAGCCATATACACACAGGAAGCCCAGACCTGTCTACAGCTCACAGCACAGCCATGGGAGTGGAGATAGAGACCATCACTCCAGGAGACGGTATGTCTGCCTTATAACCCCATTGCCCCCTCTGTAGCCATGCATTAGATTGTAAGCTCTTACAGCCCGCCTGTAGTCGGTGTTTCTTTTGTTTGTAGCTTTTGCTATTTTTTAGCGCACAGATGTAGCAAAGCTGAATTTGTCATTGAAGTCTTTCTTTTGTGCACCGTGCACTGAGCAGGTGTGTATAAACTGCAGGTAACGGGTTGTGACGTAGGTGGTGGCAGATGGCAAACTCAGCTCTGCTACATCTGTGACTCCGAAAGGCTGCAGAATATGGTGTAGCGCTGTACGTATGGATATTGTTACGACTATGATTGTATGGCTAGTGTGTACCCACAACACACTGAAATATCCATAGATACTGTACCACTAAATATTACACCCCGCTAGATCTATGCGATAGAGATAGATATCGACAGACATGCACATAGATAGTTAGATAGATATGCAGATAGATAGTTAGATACATTTTGATATTTATCTATCTATCTACCTATCTATCTCATATCTGTCTATCTATCTATCTATCTATCTATCTATCTATCTCATATCTGTCTATCTTCTATCTATCTGTTTATCTCATATCTGTCTATCTATCTTATATCTATCTTTCTAAGTATTTTTCTATTCTTCATTCATAAAATGCCATCACAATGCACCATTTCAATATACAGTTGTAGCAGAGCTGAGTTTATTATATCTCAACATACTATTATAATGTGAGTCTCAACAATGTAAAAACACACAATAAGACAACTTCAGCTCTGCTACATTTGAAATCCTTTAGTGATATAATTCCTGTAAGATAACTCCGAAGGCAGTCCTATGTAAAACCGCAGATAACATATTGCGATATCTGCAAACCTGACGAAAGACCAACCTCAGCACTGCTGCATCTGCAAATATATACTGTGTTTTGATTCATTTGCGGATTAGGGGATCTATATAAGGGGCTAAATAGATGTTTTCTGACTATTTATTGACACATTACATTGCCTACACCTCTCTGTAATACATAGTGCCTGAGCATTTGTTATATATATATATAATGAACTAAAGGCTTCCCCAATGGGTTAGTGGCGGACATATCTGTGAAATCACATAGGTCGGATTGAAATGCAAAGACACAAATACATATTTATTGACTACATTTATTGGCATGCCCATACACACACATAATCTATCTATCTATCTATCTATCTACCTACCTATCTATCTATCTATCTATATTATGTATGTAGATAGATAGATAGATAGATAGATAGATAGATAGATAGAGATATATAAACACACTTGTTATACAGACCTATCTTGAGGCACCTAAAATCTATCAGTTCACCTCTGCTACATCTGTATATGGTCTACATTCATTCCCTTATACACTGTGTCCAGTATATAGCCCTACACATAATACTAGAACCATCCCTTATATGTATGTTCGTTGTTATGTCTTCAGTTCCTCGCCATACCTTTGTGTTTCTCCGCTTCCCCGATTGCTTGCGATCGCTGAGCACTAGTATGACCACATGCGGGTTATTTCTGCTCAGCTATTTCTTGAGAAAACATATCTGTCATATCTTGGTTAACATTGTTTTATGTAATTCTCCAGACAAGTTAGTAGTAGTATGTTTCTAAGAATTCATTCTGATCATTGTGTGAATAGACTAGGTCAACTTGTGGAACGACTAATCCCAGGATATTGCCCCAAAGCTAGTCATGGACCTTCACTGGCCAAAGACCAATGTCGCATAGAACACAGGTTCTCAAACCATGGTATGTTTACCCACATGTCTCTAACGGGTCCTTGCATTACTGTACAATGATCATAGCCTTGGGGGTAGCTTGATATCATTTATATAAATAGGGGGTACTTGGCTTAAAGGTGTTGAAAAATACTGCCCTAGATCTTCCCCTGACTATTGACCAGTGAAGCCCTCACTTCTTATATTCAGTTAGAAAGAACATTGAAATAAATGGTTAATTCCACTTACATAGATTTGTAGATCTTCGTAGAGCTCCGATCCTCAGAAATTTTAATGGTGTTCTTTTGTCACCACCATGTCTTTGGAGTCGATCAGAGGTTCCTATCACTTGGTATCTCCAACACCTCGAGCTGCTCTGAAGGGGTTCAGATACTACCTCAAAGAGAGCTCATCTAGCATGTCTCCATTATATGACAGAGTATACATGGTGGTGGAATTGCCTTTAATGTCTATGGAGGGAAGAGAAACAACCTCAACACCCCTCAACTCAACCATTTTAACCCTAAAGCCCAGAAAATGTCAGTCTAATTCCAACAATAGATATTAGATCAGTGTATCTTAGAACCTAATGTCTATAGGTGTCTTCTGCTGTAAACATATGAAGCTGCCAATAGCCATTACAGTTGAATTGGTTGTATCATGGACCTATGATGGACACTCCCTGTTGTCTGAAGGCCTCTGAAATCAGGTGATGCCTCTAAAAAGTATTGGGTGACATTGACTCTCCAATATTGAAGGGTAAATCTGCTTGTTCAGAATCTTCTTGCTTCCTTGGCTCCTGTGGACACCTCCAGCTGTAGCACATGGGGTTGTTATGAATGGCCAATGTCTCAATAACAATCCAGTTTCCAGATTTGAAGTCCACTTTTGGTTTTGCTTCTGTTGTGGATACTAACACCTTATAGGTCTGACCTAAAGAATTGATAATTTGTTTATCTGGGCTCTAAAGCTAGACATAACCTTTAATAGCTGTAAGTCTATAATAATTCATCTCCCCACTTTGCTTTGGCCAAGAGGGAAATATGCCACCTCTAGTGGTGCAAAAGGATTGAAATTCTGCTTGACTCCTCTTTTCCCCACCATCATCTGTCGGGAGGGAGTTGGCACACTCCTATACACATAAGACAGCCAGCTAGTCCCACTGAAACTTACTGGTTGGGATACCTTAACTGTGTGTATGGACACCTTAAGATGTTCAGAGATCTTCTTCTCCAAACTAGGGCTTGGATCCACCTAAAATCATCTTATTTGCTATATAGAAATCTTAGAAGATTAGACTGTGGGGGTCTGTGAGCTAAGACTCATTTATTTGTTAAGAGTAGGACCCATTGAGTTCTGTTCAGTCAACCCAATCCCTACAGTGCCATTCAGGTATTTATTACTCAACATAGTAGACCCTTCATTTTAGAAAGCAAAGAAGGTTCCAGCTTGTGGACCTTCATTTGTGATAGCTATATTGCATCTCAGAAGAAGATTTAGCGTGGAATTTCTCAAAAAATACACTTGAGAATGCAATGCCTTTTGTAACATGGTTCTCCATTTTAGACCATTCCTACTTGTAATAAGAGACAAAAGGATGATCTCAAAGTGTCCCCCTACTAGGACCACCAGTTGTAATCTGTGGCGCACTTTACAGTAAGTCTGCAATTTCCCTGCAGCACCACCACAGGGGAAATAAAGCATTACATCATGCTCATTCAGATCAGTGGGTTTTCTGTGTAGTGTAGGACAGGACAGGTCCTCCAGAGTGAGAGACACTCTTTGTAATAATTCTCCACTCTGGGCAAGGGATGACAATCCTGAATAGAAGACCCCCCTCTATTAACTCTCTAATAGGGGTGTGTAAACTCGGAAATCCCTTTAAAGAGAGTCTGTCATCGGAACCCGGAATATTAACTCTACCCTGCATATAGGGTCACCTGAATCAAGCGCGTATGAATCAGAGTCTCTGTTCCCGAGATAACACCGTGTATGTAGATATGAAAATGAGCTTTATGGAGCAACAACAAAACAGCGATATCTTGGCAACTGAGGCAACGATTCCCGAGACGGTAATACCTATGTACCTACAGAGGGTTGATATGCCGGGTTCTGGTGACTTTACACTCGGCAGTAAAAATAACTGTAGTAAAGCATAAAAAGAACAATAGTTGTTGCAGAATTCGATTATTTTCCATGGATTGGCTGATCTTCGTAACATATTCTACTGGGTTTGTTGGTGTAGAGTGGGAAATACCGTGTCTCATGCTGTGAGTCTCCTCTGTATATGTGACATTCACACCATGCTCCCAGTGTAACTGAAGCTGGAGACTAGGGAGGTTCTTCAGAAAAGGTCAGGCGTGGGATGTTTCTATGTTTAAACCCTTTAGTCTAGCACCAGATGGGTTAACCTTTTACTCCAAAACCAGATGGTACACAGACCAGGGTATACGTGGTTGATATTGAACATGGTGCCCAGGTGGTCATGGATGAAATCCAACAAAGCCGCAGCAATCATTTCTATGCTTGTTGCTGGAACAATGTCTTCTGCAGCACATTGATCACAAAATTTGTGTGACTATGTGCATCAGTTCACTGCCATGTTTGTGTGAGTGCCACATGGTTACCGTAGAGGGCAGGACACCATGGGTGGGAAGAAGAAGAAGAAAGCAACTTAAAATATACAAAAGCTTCATCTCAAATCATCAAACCATAGCTTTAAACCTGTCAATGAATACCAGGAGTAATTTGAAATAGTGTTTGTTTTCAACTTATATCCAACCATAGTAGAGTTGGCGACTTCTGTCCTTTCCATATAGTCTTATAGTGTTTACCCTGTATTAAGGGGAAGGGCAAGGTGGAGTGACATGTGAAAAGGGTCCTGGATGCGAGGGAACCTCTGTGGTGTCTATCGCCAAGACATTATCGAGACATAAGTTGCGAGGCTTGGCCTCCATGCGTTAATGAACTGTGGGAGTCCACGATCCTGTCACCGGTCCACCATTGCTCCTTCCTTCAACCACTTTTAGCAGGTACTAGCCACTACATACTGGAAACTCCAGACAAAACCGGCCAATTTGGAGATACTCCAACCTAGTCATCTAGCCATCACAATTTGGCAACAGTTTCTCAGATGTTTGCGCTTGCCCATTTTTCCTGCTTTCACACTCTGGGTAACCATGATCCTGTCATTGGTACTTCTTCATTTGATCATTTTTAGTAGGTACTAACCACTGCATATCGGAAACACCTGACAAGACCAGCTGATTTGAAGATACTTTGACCTAGACATCTAGCCAGAGTCACTCAGACCATTCCGCTTCCAACACATCACCTTTAAGAACTGACTGTTCATTTGCTGCCATATATATCACACTTTTGGACATGTGCCATTGTAATGAGATAGTCCATGTTATTCCCGTCACCTTTCATAGTGTTGGGTGATGTGATGATGGTAGATCGGTGTATTATATCAGTGGTTAGTCTCAAAAAATTCATAAGATACAATTTATAGTGTTTGGTCTATAAAGAACATTAGTCTTGATGTTCTTTCCTCCCGCAGCTTCATTTCAGAGCTGCAATTATTACTAAATGTCTCACCCCGTGTGTTAATGATGCCTCCTCTGGCTGTAAGGGTCACAGAGTTTCCTCGGGGTGGGATGGAGGTCTCCTCTTGGCAATCCTGATGATCTTGGAGCATAATGGAGACACGCAGCACTCAGTGTTGCCTAGTAACAGTCAACATGTAGGAGCGCTGGCTGGGGAATGTGTTACCTGATAAATATATATATATATATACTTATATACTATACACACTTGGTGTTTTTGTTATTAAGATTGCGCAGTTGGTTCTACACCAACGATGGTCTGGATGGAGGAGTTTACTTGTCGTGGACTCCAGCAAAACATCACGGTTCAGAATTCAAGATCATGTAAAAAAAAGAGACATTAAAGGGATTTTACAGGTTTGAAAACCCATTTTTCATCTTTAAGCTGAAGGGGACAGAGGATGTAAAGAGTGTCTCCTGCTCTGGAGGACCTGTCCTGTCCTGCTTTACAAAGACAACCCCTTAAATTGACTGAGCACCATGTAATGCTTCATTTCCCCTGTGGTGGCACTGCAGGGAAATTTAATATTTGCTGCAAGGTTCTCTTGCAGGTTACAGATTATGGAGTTCCCAGGTGGAGACTCCGGATCAGCTGCTGCTTCAGATTTGAACAGTGTATGGAGCCAGAAGCAGATGGCTCTGTACACTCACTTTGTAGTGGCCAGCTGGATCGTGGGGATCTAACCACTGGTAACTCCTCCGAACCTAAGAACAGGGGGTGCCCCCCTCCCTGTTGTGTATTCAGCCTAACCGCAGCCAGGCTGAATGTAGATATGACACTTGGTGAGCAGTCGAATCTGTGCCCCCATTCACTTCAGTAAGAGTGCCGGGGATAGCTGAAGTACAGCACTCGACTATCTCCGGTGGTCCCACTGAAGTGAATGGGAATATTGTCCACCAAGTGAGCCCTGCTTTGGTCTCCACCTTGCTCTGCCCACTTTCATAAAAAGCGCGAAGCAGAAAGAGGGAATTGGCACGTCTTTGGCGCCAAAAATTCACTGTGACTATTCCTATCTACACCAGTTTTCTGGCATAGAGAGAATAGTAAATTCCCCCCATAGTGTAGATCCAACATCGCATTAGCTGATCAGTGGAGGTGTCCAATGTCATCGAGATAGACCATCAATATCTACTTTTTAACAATCCATTTAAGATGACCCTACACCTTAGATGGCCACTCTTTTGGCCGACAGCTGTTCCTCCCACTCCACCATGGACATGCACATTTGGCCACGTGAGAAGGAGTATGCCACTGTTAGGTACCTCTGGAATCCAGCCACTTAAATCGGTGAGTTCTGCCAACATTCATCTCATATGTACGACCACCATAGTGCTTAGAGAGTTGTCATCTTCTCTGGTAAAAGACTGAATCCCGTGGGAATGTAATATGAGGTCAAGTGGTCAGCCCTAACCATTATATCACTGCTTGTTGATTTGCATCTGCATGAATGTGAACATGGAGCATAAAAGACTCTCTAGGTCAGGTTTTCCATTGCTGCAGCATAGTAATTGAGGTAATTTCCATGAATGATGTTTATAGTCTATTAGCAGATAGGACCTTGTATGCATAATGGGGCACTTATCAGGAACCTGTTTAAAACCATTACATACTTTATGTATTGGCTCATACTTAGTGTTTTGCATGTAAACTCTTTGCAACACAATTACGGAACAACGCAATTGTTGTTAGAAGTTAGATATGAAAAATCTATATGGATTTGTGTTAATGTATCCTGTTTTTATATTGTGCAGGAAGGACTTTACCCAAGAAGGGTCAGACATGTGTTGTCCACTACACAGGTAAGATGCACCAAATAAACTCAATTTTTTTTTTTAGCTTTTCCGTCTCCTGAACGCACTAAAATCAGTATAGTCAACTAGAATTTCCTCCAGGGGCCTTGATGTTCCCTGGAACCTAAAAATAAGACATGTAGAGCTGTTACATTAAGGATGGCGAATTAAAAAGGTTCCATGAACGTTCTGATTTTTCCGAGGGTTCCTCCATGGTTGGAAATTCTGGGCCTAAGCCTTGCGTGTGAGGCCTCAGTCAGAGGTGACCTTTTTCTTTTGCAATAGGGACCTGTATTGTATAATCATTGTATAATCTTATTGATTTACTTGGAATATCCATATGTGTAGTAGTGATGGTCCATGGCTGTAGGGGCAGCATGGTGGCTCTGTAGTGGGTGTGTATCCAACCAGAGGTCAACATCTGCATAGCATTTATAGGATCTCCTCATATTTGCATGGAGTTTTCTTAAGCTTCCTTGGTTTTCGACAGCACTCCAGAAACATACCGGTGGATAAACTGACCCCATTAAATTTTGTGGGGTGGACAAGAAGGGGGAGAAGTTCTTGAAGGGGGAGGTTGCAGAGGATCAGAGTTAGTTAATGGTTGGGCTTTTGAGAAGATCAGGGTTATGGTCAACATAACATGGAGCTCCAATGTAAAATCTGTACCGGGCCCACAATTATGATATATCATATATAATACTGGGCTCCTGAACAATGGTGCAACTGCACCCTGTGCACTCCCTGAACCCCCTCAAATTATGTTCCTGGTTATGGCTACATGGAATGAGTGTCTTCTTATACCAGACTGTGATGGTTACTTTGAGTGGTAAGATTCTTTCCCTTCCATTTTCTATAGCCAAGGGCAGCAGAACGTTGCAGACGTTGACCTACAGAATGTTGTATAGCACATAGGGAATTATGAGGGAGCAATATACATACCTCATACATTTGGTTTTTGCATCGGGGCCACTTGAGTGCTCGCTGTCATGTTCCAGTGTGTGCTTGGCCTGCTCATCTTACAAGCACCAGATCATATTCATAGGGTGTCCCTAGGAGATGGTGTAAGTGCTTGGCTCAGCATTATCTCCTTGTAATAAAAGCCTCCTTGAGGTTTGCAGCTATGCAATGCTCTCCTGGCCAGCGTGAAGCCTTCATTTATGGCCGCAGTCGGTTTTCCCGGCGATGCTGAGCATTTCAAGAAGTGATAATATATCCACACTGAAGATTCCCTTGTAAACTGTCTACGTTCTGTCTGACCGCCCATACTTACATGCGTCAATACAAGTCAATAAGTTGCGCTTTATAGGCTGGCCATTTAAATATTCCACTTTTTTCTTTTTGTCTAGAAACAGTGCCACTCTTGTCCTTTGGCATTGTCTGGTATTGCGGCTTTGGTTTATTCAGGTGTATTGAAATAAGCTGCAATATGAGAAACAACCTATGGACGAGGGTGAAAAGAACCTTCCTTTTCATTTCGGACAACCTTTTGGACTACAGGTGGCGCTAAAGGCACAGAGCTAATTTGCATACTTTTTTCCCCAGTGGAGCATTGAATAGCTTATAAGACTCCTTACACCTACATGTTGCTCTCCCCAAGTAGGTCAGTTTTGAAGCCAGACAACATCCATACAAAGCAACCCAAAAATTTAGGATGACGTATCTCATGACGCTAGGTTCACACTAGTGCCGACTCTCCGTTGCTCTGGTCCGTCGGGGGACTCGAACAATGGAGAGGTGGACTGCTAAAACAGTGGTTACACACGCAGCCCTGTGGACCCCATTGACTATAATGGGGTCCGCCAGGTGTCCGTCATTTTGAAACTTAAAGCGGCAGAGGAAAAAAAGTCCTGCACAAAAGCGGACTCTGTGACAGAGAACCCAGCCTGAGATTGATCGTTCAGTCCTGGAATAATGATCATACTTGCCAACTCTCCCGAAAATGTCCAGGAGGCTCCCACAAAAAGGAGTGACCTCCCGTTGTCCTGGAAGAGTGGGCAAATCTCCCCGCCTCTCAGTCTTTAAGTGCCGGGCAAATAACAAAGAATGGGTATGACCGGTTCATTTTGTGTCCATGTAACAAAAAGGGGTGTGACATGCAGTCAAAAGGATTGCAAATTAGGCCCCCAAAAGGATGTGGCCTTAATACAAAATTTTTGCAGGATGCTTCGCAAGACGGGACTCTCAGAGGTTGGCCCACAGAAGTGAGCCAACATGATTATGATCCATTAGGATCCCTTGCAAAACTGATCAAAATTGATTCATTATACCTGTTATGGATATCATGCAGCTTTTTAGCCAATCACTTGATAGCTTGGATTGTTGATCTATTGTGTGATTGGCTGAAAAACTGCACATGACCAGTAGAGCGGCGCTCCTATCTTCATGGGACTCCTGCATGAGTAATTTACATTAGCACAAAGACAGACGTGGTCAGAGTCCGGTTCTCCCTCTACCTCAATCCCTGAATGAAGAGGTGACTTTTGCATTGACCGGAGGACATACCATTCAACATGCCAGACTCCTCTTTCCTCCAGCATGGGGAGAGTTGGGTCACCTTCATACACATTAGATGGTTGACCCATTAATAGGATTTTCCAAGTTTTTTTTTTTTTTTTTTTAGAATAGTGACACTTTTATCAATAGACTGTGTCTGGTATTACATTTCAACCGTGAAGAGGATGAGCTGCAATACCAGACACAACTTGAGGACAAGAGTGCTGCTGTTTCTGTAAAAAAAAAAAAAAAAGCTGAACTTTTTCACTAATCCTGAACAACCTCTTTATTACGGTAGGTTGTGATATATACACTCATATCTGGCTGCTCAGAAGGGTGGGGTTTCTAAATGGTCTTGTAAGAATCCTTCCAAATCAATTAGCTTGACAATGCCTGTAATAAGTCATAAAATATTGATAGCTACGTTTTATGCGCACATTGACAGTGAACATAAATTATTCTTAATACAGATGGTGGTTTACACGGGAATTGGCGCAAGTTCTCGTATTCAATTACAGGATGCGGTGGGACGTAATGGAGAAAGCGTTATGGATTTGTTTGCTAGATATGCTGTGAGATCAGTTCTGATGAGGAGGAAAGCTCCATAGCTTGGCCAGACTGCCAACTTTAGGACTCTAATTGGTCTTAAAGAGGACCTTTCACTACCTCCACCATCTTGAGCTCTTTTCCTCCTTTAATAGGCTCTGCTCCTCTGATTTCAGCACAGTTGGAATTTTTCTCTAGCCTCCACCATTCCTGAACAATCAGTGCAGTAGTTTTGGTGCCTGATATGTTTACTAGACTCTCTAATGTCAAGTGGGTGGTGTCAGGCAAAGGGGTGTGATTCTGAGCTCTGACATTGTCTAGCCTTGATTGAAGCTCTGAGTCACGCCCCCTTGCCTGACACCACCCACTTGACATTAGAGAGTCTAGTTAGCATATCAGGCAAAAATAATTGTTCTGATTGCTCGGGATCGGTGGGGGCTAGAGAAAAAATTCTAGCTGTGCCAGAAATCACTTTAGGGGTTGGCAAGAAAAGGTTGAAAAGAACTCGAGGTAGTGAAAGGTCCTCTGTAAATACAAAGATTTTCTTCTTTCTGATCAACTCGCATCTATTTTAGGGAACCCAATTTAATACACCCTGTCAGGGAGTTAATACAGGGCATACTCTGATCAGGATGTGGAGAGTGGTTACAAAGAGGGTCTCTCACTCTGAAGGACCTGTCCCATCCTCCATTACACAGACAACCCATTGATTTAAAATGGACACTGTGTAAGGCTTCATTTCACCTGTGGAAGTGCTGCAGAAAAATTTGGTTACTACCAAGTCTTCCTAGAGATTACGGGTGATCACTTGGAGTCTCACCAAGGAGATACTTCGTGATCAGCTTATTATCAAAGGAACCTCCTAACAAGTAGGAATTTACCAAAGTGGAGAACCCCTTTAAATAACTTTGGTATGCCCCAGGTTAAATAACTTTGGTTTACTTTGCCATTTTAACTTTGGTTATTGCTCAGCTAACCTTTAACCCTTTAACTATCCAGGGATGGCAAACCTTGTAACACGAGGCTCACACTAGTGCTCGGTTCACACTAGTTTCCGTTCCGCACTTGGGAACCCAAAAAACTGAAACCCAATCCGCTTAAAAGCATTTTTGCAAGCAGAATGGGGGACGGAATCCCTGCACTGAGACAGAGCACTAGTGTGAACCCAGCCTAAGATGTCAGGGCTCTACTTGGGTTTGTGAGATTCTATTCTAAAAAGGTCAAGAGCATAGTAGACAGGGTGCCCACTATGACGCTCAAGGGCCCACATAAACTCAAAGTTGGTCTTGACCCTGCCCCCATGTTGTCCCCATGTGTCTCTATTCACAACCCCATAATGAAAACTCAGTTGCAGATTTCATCAAAACTGTCGGACCCCATTATAGTTAATGGGGCTGAGCGGGAACCATTTATGTTCACCATGTGACGGATCCAACACTACTGTAACTTTATTTTTCTGTTCCTTTGACGTAACCTAAGTGCTGTAATTCTTCATTAATCTAGTGATCACTGTCTATTATATCAGTCCTAAAACACTGTGTACCCATCAGTGAGAACAGAACCAGCACATACGGAAAGCTCCTTTCTATCACGACCAGAGAGCCCAGTAACATCCTTACAATCTGGTGACTACCAGATGGCACATATTTCTTCATAAAGAACTCAATCCAATTAGGAAAGTTTAGATTAGATTTCGGAGCTACATCTGACTCTTATAGGAGGCCTCAGTCTGGGACTATCCCTCATCATTGCTGCGTCATACCTGGGCTTCGGGCCTATGATCCGCCATCGCTTCATGCAGTAGCTTTGATACGAGATGTGTATGCATCATTGTCAGGGTTGACACAAGAGAGATGAATAAAACATGGCTGTGATTCACATGTAAGAACGCAATGCAGGTTCTTTACTGAAGTCTCTGTGTGAGTTTTTTGATATTTTTTTTCCAGTTTTTTCTTTTTAAGAAAAAATAAATAAATTTTTAAAGAGACTACAAAAAGAGATCTGTATCATATGGATTCCCTGTAGACATAAATCTGACTTCACGTCAAGTAGACTAAAGTTACTGTTTTAAGTGTACAGCACTGTTGTTTTATTTTTCTTAAAGGGGAACTCTTAAAGGGGTTGTCCGGAATTTAAAAAACATGGCTGCTGTCTTCCAAAACTGGTCCACAGGATGGGTGTGGTAATGCAGCTCAGCCCAATTCAGTAGAGCTGAGATGGACAACCCAAGGGTTTGCTGCTGTTTTTGAAGGAAATCGGCCACCTTTTTATAATCTTGGACAACCTCCTTTAAGCTTCAGGTATATAATATAGGTAATATACATATGGAAAATACATACCGCTATAAAGTTGATCTCAAGATTTTTTTTTTCCCTCGAATCCTATAGATGTATACCTTAACAAATAAAATATTGATTTGGTGAGGAAGCCAGAGGCGTCATCTATGTATATAAATCCTCACCACCTGCGGTGGGGGAGGCAGTGCCTGTCTTTCCGCCATTGCGCGTGGTGACACTTTTCATGTCTAGATCTGCGTCTTAAAGGAATCCACACTGGTATTTTTCTTTAGAAGAGTAAAGAGTGCTGGAGGCAAAGTTTTAATGGATATGAATTGATGTGTATGTATATAATGAGAACCCCCAGAGCTTGAGAAATCCTGCAAATTCAGTTGATAGAAAGGGATTGAAATCCTGTAGGCTTTAATGTGGGCTGTATGTAGTGGGATCAACAAGCTGGTTCACTGGTTGGACCCAGTCCCTATGTATCCCGATAGCATTGAATCAAAATATAGAGGCTATAGCTGACAATTCTGTACCACAGTGATGTTACTGGTCTCATTCACAGTTAAAAAGGGAATTTCAACAATTTTCTTAATTTTCCTAAATCAGTTAGCACTAAAGGGGTTGCCTGATGACAGACAACCCCTTCAATATGAGATCAGTTGCAGCGATCAGATGATCGCCGCCTGTTCAGGTTCTGTCAAGCAGCTGATTTTGCCTGAGCTTCTTATTTGCTCTATAGTGGCCACTACAGGGGAAACATACAATTACATGCCACCATTTAACTGAAGCACATGTCTGTTCCAGTAAGAACAGCTACTTGTTAGGCTATATTTATATGAAGGTTGGAAATGGCTGTTTGACGGCTAATTTGGTAGCAGACACATTAGACGAATTTATTTCTGTGCACGTCTTAATAAAGACCTCAACTGGTCTGCATTACCTGAATTATCAAGAGGCTCGCCCATGGGCCACAATGGAAGGCTACACCTGTCACAAAGTGGAGTAGATTTTCTGTATAACTCATTTCCGTTTTCTGATACAGGTCCACCCACAGAAAGTGTTGAGCAAAGTGCAGAATGGAGGATGTACCACATCTTTGGTGTAAGAAAGAAGGGCCTTACACTCAAGATGCACCACAATTACACCATTACACCCAGTTTTCTGGCATAGATAGTTTACTAAATTTTTCCTCCGTATATCAATGTTTTGCAAAGGACTGTCAAATAATGTCCTATCTTTTCCCTTTTTCACGGATTCTTCAAAAGATCGAAGTCTATGAGGGGTCTCAGATGGGTGCAAAACAGCTGTGCAAAAAGGGACCGTTTTGCTTCTATCATGGAGCGACTCTCCAGTTGGGCTTATAAAATGAGGGTCCATAATAGGGAATACCCCTCTATGACATCCACATTCATACAGAAAGCCTTTTGATGGTGACAGTCCTTTCCAGGTGCAGACTAAATAGAGAGATAGGTGATGGCCCTATAGGCACTATCAGATATATATATACCATAGATGGGTATATAGGGTTTACATGGCAAACATATCCTTTACGGTATAGTGGGTCACAAAAAGCCTTGGGACGCTTGGTAGACCTCCAGTTAAAGTAGTGCTCTTCAGTAAGACCTACTTACATTGGAGTATAGTGATGATAAAATATTATAGATTACTATGTTCATTGTCAAGAAAAAAAACAATTTCTTCCCGTGGCGCCTAGAACAGCAAAAACCTCTAAAAATCAACAAAAAAACAGCACCTATTCAGTACAATGTGCAGAGCAGAGTAGATGATGTACCTATTGATCGAAATCTATATCTTACTGAGTGCAAATACATCAGGCGTCCTTAGCACATTTATTGTATTCTGCCTATCAATATATAATCCACATCCATTTGGATGGCATTATTGGATGAGATCCAACTATTGCTCAAAAGCTCAAGTTTAACCCGTTTGGGGTCATTCGCTTTGATCAGACCTTTGCTGAGGCTAACATTTGTTACACCACATGTACCCAAAGCCTCACTTACTTACTTACAATTTTTCTTGATCCTGCTTTTAACCCCTTGTATACATCATTAAATATGACCTGCTCCAATTATTCCGACGCAGTTGGAATTTTTTCTCTAGCCCTCACTGTTCCCAGTCAATCAGTGCAGTTAGTTTTGGTGCTGGAATTGCTAACTAGACTCTCTAATGTCTAGTGGGTGGTGTCAGACAGGAGCAGGCAAGAGGGAGTGACTCAGAGCTCCAATAAGAGGCGGGCAGCGCAGTTAGTTTTGGTGCTTAATATGCCAACTAGACTCCCTAGTCAAGTGGGTGCTGTCAGACTGGAGCAGTGTGATTCTGAGTTCTGACACTGTCTGCCTGTCATACCCGCTTTCCTGCTCCTGCGTAACACCACCCACTTGACATTAGGGAGTCTAGTTAGCAAATCAGGCACCGAAACTGTACTGATAGCTGAACGGTGGGGACTAGAGAGAAAATTCTAAATGTGCCAGAATCATTGGAGCGGCATCTATTATGCTAGGTTCACACTAGCGCTTGACTTTCTGTCATTCGGGTCCGCATGGGGATCCGAAAGACAGATACCCTGTCCACTTAAAAAGGGGTTGCACACAGAAACCCACGGATAGCCTATAATGTGGGGTCTACGATAGGTAATAAATATCTGATCGGTGGGGGACTGACAGCTGCCGCCCACAAGGATCAGCTGTTAGTGGCTGCCTTTACTACACCATGCATGGAGTTGGAAGTAGATGGCTCTGTGCACTGTATAGTAGCCAGTTGGTGTTACTACAGCTCAGCTCCCATTGATGTACAGACATGTGGCGTGGCACTGTTTATGTAAGAAAGGAGCCATGTTTTTTTTTTTAATCCCATATATCCCCTTTAAGATGCATGCTTCTTGACTGAGTAGAAAAGACCTTTATGTTATTGTGTGATGTAGTAGGAATGTATATGGACCTTTATGGCGGTTTTAATGATGGCGGTGTGGGGGCAGCAGATACTACTCTTCACTGGAGACACAGTGGTGCAAAGAAAGAAAGCAAACTCCCCAACAATATGCGGTATGCGTAATGTCCTCTTAATGTTGTGTGCTTCATTATCCGGACTGAAAAAGGAAACAGCAAAGCCATAAAGACCTATTGTAATGTGCTAGTAATGAGCAGCAGGCGCCCTAATTACACACGTTACAAGAGCGTTCACACTTGCAGGTAAATTATATTCTTAATAATAGGATTTCTTCATTTGTAGAGCACGAGTTCCCAGAATGCAGTGCATCGATGTCATTTACAAGAGGAAATTAGAACATCTGAGAATCTGATGGGACAATTTGTCCTTCTCCTCCCGGCTTGGTGATACGTCTATTTCTAGGGTGGGCTACCAGTCTGTCTTACTGGCAGTAACATATAGTGGAAGGGTCACTGCTTTCCCCTTCATGACTGAGACAATTTTCATTTTTACATTTCCGTTTTTCCCTTCCCATATTCCAAGAGCCATCATTTTTTTCAGTTCACATGAGTCACATAATGGCTTATTGTTTGCGAAACAAATTGTACTTTGTAATGTCACCATTCATTATCCTGTGTAATATACTGAGAAGCTGGAAAAAAATTCTGAATGAGGTGGAATTGGAAAAAAAAAACACATTTGCGCCATGGGTTTAATTTTTACGTCATTCACTTTGGGGTATAAAAGACATGTTACCTTTTTTCTGTGGGTCAGTGCAATCACGGCGATACCAAATTTATATAGTATTTGTAATGTTTTGATACCTTTTAAAAAATTAAAAACTTTTGAAAGATTTCTTTGTGTCGCCATATTGTGACACCTGTAATTTTTTCATATTTATGTGTATGGAACTGGGTATGTGTCTTTTTATCTGGGATCTTGGACCATAGGGGGTCTAATCGCTCATGCAATACAATAGGCTCCCCGCTGTCATGGTAGGCGTCGATCATTAAAAATGATGACGCCCATGGTGCCTACGCACTTTAGATGCCGCCGTCGTGTTTTGCTGCACCATCTAAAGTGTTAGCAGCGGGTGCTGGCGATATTATACAGCCAGAATCCCCTATGTATGGAGAGGGCTTATCCATACAGCCCCTCGCACCTAATTGTGCTTATGCGTGAAGAGGTTAAAGGGGTTGTCTGGGCTTATTTTTCATGAATATATGATCAATATGGGGTCTGTACAAAGCCTGCCCAGTAAACAATACAGGGCCAGAAGCAGAAAGCTCCGTCTGCTGTATAGTGGCACGGTGCCTTCACTGCCGCTCAGCTCCCATTGAAGTCAGTGTAAGCTGAGCTGCAGTGAAGGAAGCATCTTCAAACAACTGATCAGTCTGGGGGCCAGGTATCCATATCAGGAAAGGCCATACAAAAATAAGCCTGGGCAACCCCTTTCATCACTCTCCTGCAAGTTGGGAACTGTTTATGAACTCCTTTGGAGATTTGCCCCTGTCTTTTGCCTAAGATCAAGTGTAGTATCTATTCTTCCTAAGGCTAGACTCTAGATGTGGCCCATGCCCTCAGGCCTCCTCCACCTTATTTGGCCAACATCTGTTCCTCCTGATCCCCTATACTCTTGCAGTCTGATCAAGCATGCATTTGATCTTAGTGGGAAGAGAGTAGAAGGCCGCTCCCAGACACTTCTGGTATCGACTTATCTCCCCTGAGAACAAGGATCGAACATGTCGAAATTCAATATGCCTGACCATTTTTCTTCCTACAACAGCTGTTGGGATGATGTCAACACCGTCCTATTATGAACACCGTAGTGGAAAAAAAAATATCAAATCGGATAAAATCTGGATAAAAAGCAATCAAAAATAATAGACATTCCCAAAAATGGTATATATAATAAGTACATCTGTTTCGCCAATTTTGTTTCGCCATCATCGTACTTACCCACAGAATACAGGTGACATGACATTTTAGCTGTTCAGTGAACCCCGTAAAAGAGGCCATAACAAAGTTGCACAAATGCAGTTTTTCTCTAATGCTACCCCATTGTGATTTTTTTTCCACCTTCCCAGTATAATATAGAATACTAAATGGTACCATTACGAAGTACAATTTGTCCCGCAAAAATTAAGCCCTCATACAGGTCTGTGAATGGAAAAACGTTATGGCTTTTAGAAGACGGGGAGTGAAAAACAAAAATCAAAAAATGGCTGCCGTGGGAAGGGGTCGTTTTGGTCCTGGCATGAAAAACCATTGTACAGAATAAATTTCACAGTGGTAGGTTAGAAGTTCTTAGCACATGACAGGGTCTTAACGCAAGCCCCCATGGGTGACTAGTAACCTAGTCTGATGTCTAGGCCGTAAACTAAACTCCCCATTTGCATGGCATTTTAACTCCTTCCCCTCTGCTGCCCAACAACACCCTCATGCCTCTTATGAAGTCATTTTTAGCTTATGATGGCCCTTACAAATGGTCTTAAGGGGTCAGTGGGTCACTTAACTCACTTGTAACCAAGGCCGTAGGTTCATATCTGGCCTGAGCCACATCGACATGGAGTTTGTATATTTTTGTATGGGTTTTTAACTCCTTCCATACCCTAAAAACATACCAAACTGACCCTATGTATGGATTTTGAGCGCCGTGGTGTTGCGATACCAATCCATTCTCTGTACAGTACTGTAGATGATACCGGCACTACATAAATAACTAAATCTTAGCGGCCCCAGAAGATCCCCTGCCAGGACATATGTCACGGTCTGACAGAGCTAGGCCTGATGTGCAGACAATTAACAGATGTATTTTTACTTCCAGACAGACACGTGGTCCCAGCACAGGGGCAGATGGACGGGGGTCTAGTGTTTCTGATGTAGTTGCTTTTTTCCACTGCTAAGTATAGCCGGGCAGAGGAATCCCACCACCTCGAGTTACATCGGGCTGGTAATATTGCTTAATGGGCATGATCTGGTGGGATTCGTAGACAGCAGACATATTAATGATTTGCAGTGCCCAGACAGATTACTGCTATATTATGTTACACACAGCACGCTCGGCTCTGCTGCGCTACATGGGCAGAAAAGTCAGTGACGGATGGTGTCTTATAAGAGGTTATGGCAGGCGATGATCTCACATGGGCCCGAATCCCGTGTTTATTTTCCACGATTAACACCCACATTGGACCTGGCACCAGATTTTTTATTTTTTTTTGCTTTTTTAACCATGAGGCAACGCAGTGTAATAAATAATGGAGAGGGCCGTGTTTCCCTCACTGCTCGCTTTATGGTAAAATTACCAGGCCTCTGCTGCGCCGCATATATTAAATTACAGCAAAGTCCTCAAATGAATGCGACATTAGGGTGAAATTGATATTTCGTGCACTACAAGTGCCAAGATAACATGACATTTCACGTTATTATAGAAGGAGATGACGCCTCTGCTGCCTCCGGTATTTCTTAAAAGGAACGTGTCGCCAATTTTTATATGTATGTGTTTTGCTAATCTGTTTTTATTTTCAGATTGAAGTTTTTTTTATTCTATTTTCTGTACATGATTATTGGGGCAGCCATCTTACCTCCTCTGCTCTGTTAACAGCATTTAGGAATATGCTTTACGGGAGTCACATGAACATAGGCAAGCCATAGTCTGGTCCCGACTCAATTAGGTCAATGGGAGAGTTTTCTAGACATGTTCTGTGCAGTGGTGTATCTATAGAGGTGTTATCTTCTATTGTAATCCTGTCTGTGATGTAATTGAGGTGACTGCTGCAAAGAAAATAGATATAAAATAGAAAAATAGATATAAAATAATATTTTCAAATAGTCTATCTTTAGACTTTGTAGAATATAGTATTTTTTATATAGTGACATAAAAACTGAAAAAAATGGAGTAGAAAATTTGTTTAAAATAAAAACTTGGTTTATAGAGTAAGTAATTTTTGGTGACACATTCCCTTTAAATAGCAGTTCCTAATATAATATTATCTGAATGGCCTCATAATAATGTTCAGTGCCCAGAAAATTCAGACCTAGATTGATTTGCTATAGAAATCAGCTGCTCATTTTCCCTGCAGTGGCCACTAAAGGTGAAATGTGGTATTGCATCTTGTTATTTGATTGACTAGCTGACCATGTATATGGACCCACAGCGTGCTTCAGTACCGCTCTGATCTATAAAGAATTTATTTGACATGCAATTTTGGACCTAAAAAAGACAAAAGGTTACCGTGTGCAGCTACATACGCTATGCCTTTAAATACAACATGAGCTGTATGAAGTGTATGAAGATTACAGAGGATGTGTAAAGTGTCCAAATATCAAACAGCGAGGAAGAAATTCCAAACAATAGAGAAATGTATACGGATCTGCATCACTTGTTTAACCCTATAGGGGATGTTTTGGTTGCAGTCATGCGAGAGGACACATTCCTTACATGTTCCAGTAGAGCAGGCAGACTTCATGGTCTGGAGAACTTCAGAAACTACAAGTCCTAGCATGCCCTGAATTTCCACCTCTGAACATCATTTTGTTTTAAGGACCAAAATTCTGTGTCGATTCACTTCTTATTATATCTTTATGATTCTTAAAGGTTCCACCACTACAGCTCAATTAGGGATCACCACTAGGGGGAGCTCTGATAATTTATACTTGATAATACGAGAATATGCAGTAAGCTCCTGAGCTCCCTCTAGCAGCGGCTGCAGGAACGCAGAATTTATTGTCAAAATAGGGACACTTAAACCCCGCCTCCGACCATTGGTGCCCCCTGCGTGGGTGAGCAGCAGAGAGTTTTGATCACCAAAGTTGGATATGTGTCCTTAAAGGGGTCAGCTAAACTATTATATAGAATAGGTGATAAATGTATGACTGCTAGGAGTCCTTACATCCATAGGGGGCAGTATTATAGTACTCGGAAATGGTTAAAGGTGTTGTCCTGCAAAAAGCAGTTAGGTGATATTTGCTGATTGTCTCACACCTCCACCAATCAATGGCAAGGGGGTCTTATGTCCAGTGTCATAATGGACTGGTGGTCACACATGTGCACTACTACTCCATTCCAGTCTCAAAGGGACTGACAGGTATAGCTGGGTACAGAGGACAGAAAGTGGGGCAAATTTGCATGTGATAAGCCACGCTTCTAACCCCATCTGTGCCAATTTTAATTAAGCCCAATCCAACTAAGTCTGTTTGTACCCCCACATGGTATAATGGCTGAAGACGGAGAAAACTCCTGGGACTCCAATGCAAAATCTGTAATGGGGCCTACCTTGTTCCATTTAGAATAGTGGTATATTTTATGTGGCAAAGGGACCTTTTGGGCCTGGTCAGCCCTGTAGATAGTAAATGAGGTAGCAGTGCACATGTGTGACCACCACTCCAGAGGAACCCCATGATCACACTGGTCTAAATCCCAGCAACCATACGTTTATCACCAAAATGTGAACTGGCTTGCCTCCCAGCGCCGCAGGCTACTGCAGAGCTACAGTCGCCCTGCGCCATTCCTATACAGCGGACAAAGTTGCAGTTCTGTGACTATTACTTGTATTCGACTCCGGGAGGCAGCCAGATCAGCTGATCGACACCCCCACCGATCAGATACCGATGAGGTCATCAGTATAAAAAGCACCCTGAGCCCAGAAAACCCCTTTAACCACCTGTTTACTGTAGTACTGCCCCCTATGAACATGAATCTGGATGCAAGTTCTAGTTTTGCCGCAGCCAATGCTGCTCAGTAGTGAAGCGAGGCTGCGTTGTGACAGCAGCGAAAGGGTTTTGCACAGAAATCGGCATGCGCGGGATTAACGGGCGACTATAACATTTGTCTCCTTCCATAAGACAGAACACCTACTTGCTCAGTGACTAACAATTATGTGGGTCTGTGTGACGTCGGAGCGCTGTAGAGTGACAGCCCTGAGCAGACTGTGCCATTGTTCTGCGCGCTCCGCTCCTCGCTCTGGAGCTCTAACCCACACACTGCTCTGCATGTCTTGGCATATGTTATTATATTAACATTAAGCTTTCTAATCCCGCTGGAAGAGAAAATGCATTACCGATAATTAGCGGCTTTGGGTTCGCGCCTTAGAACCGGGTCCCAAATGATCTTTTAGAAAATTATTAGGCGTAATGAGTGCGGGTAATTTCACAGCTAGGATGTATAGGGAGAATGTGTTTCTATATACAGAACTTAACCACTTCATGATAGGATGGGGGTTGGTATCGCTAAATCCTAATGGAGCCAACATACGGGAAATGCATTCCAAAAGGGATTTTTTTTTTTCTCTGAAACAGCGCCACTGTTATTTACAGGCTGTGTCTGGTACTGCAGCTCAGCCTAATACACTTGAATTAAACTTAATTGGGTCATCCAATAAAATTTAGTATTAACGGGATCCTTTAGGCTAGAGAGTGACAAAAAGTTGCACAATAGGTCGAACTTTTTTTGGAGCTAGGATTTGGTTCTCAAGTCGCAGTCACATGCAACTTCCATTGATGTCTGTAGCAAGAGTCGCATGTGACCTGTGACCCAAATCTAACACTTTGAGTCTCAGCGACTGTCATTTTGATGTCACATGTCGCAAGGTGACATCATAGAGATGCAGTGAAATTTTTGTTGCGTGACACTGGTCGCCATGTAGCCCTAGCCTTGTTCTCAACCCCTATGACATTACACCATGCAAAACTTCACAATCTACTCGGGCTGCTAGTTGACCATCTGATGTGTATGGAGACCTCCCGACTCTCCCCCAGTGGCTGCTGTTGTGTGCTGAGTACAAGCCAAGAGTGCATGCGATTGGGGGATCGGGAGGGATAGTTGTCGGTTGACCAAGTACATGGCCAGCCTAAGAGACAGACTCAGACTCAAACATTTTTGACTGTGTGTAATGGATATTTAGCCCCTTGATCATTATGGACTTGATCATTGGGGTTTTCAGATACCCATGCCGACCGCTGAGACCTCCACCGATCATGAGAAGGGGTCCAATGTAGCCTGTCTAAATGGACTGGTGGTCACAAATGTGTAGTACCAAGTATCCAGTATGATAATGAGGCTCTCTACTGTCAGGTAGGCCGTCCTGGACTGGAACAGACCGCCCATCTGACAGTACAGAACCTAATTATCATGCTAACAGCACCGATTGCTCAGGAACGGTGGGGGTTAGAGAAAAAATTCCAACTGTGCCAAAATTAGTGGAGCAGCAGCTAGTGAAGGATGCTGGAGATGGTGAAAGGTCCTCTTTAAATGTCTAATGTTTAAACAATTTTGGCAAGTATGCATCACTGTTATGGATGAGCAAATGGATTCTGCAGAAGTGGAATTCGATTCGAATTTCAGGAAATCTTCGATTCGCTACGATTCCGGATTTTCTGATGCTTCGCGGTAACAAATATTTTGTGTCTTTGCTTGTTAGCAGATCCTTCCACATGAATAAAACTTGTCCGTGCTGGGAGAGAGAGAGAGAGAGAGACATGACCGCGGCATCCAAGGGTTTCCGCCATTTTGCCGCCCACCCCGGCTCTCTGCAGCCCGGAAATAGCTGTTTATTCGCCGTGAAGTAATTCGGATCGAAGCAAATTTTTTTGGAACCTCGAATCGAACTGCCGAATCGAACCTTTGAGAAATTCGCTCATCTCTAATCACTGTACCTAGAACACGTTGAGCATATTCACCTTACTCTGTGTTATTGCTTACGATCTGTCCTCCATCTACCTGTTTTATAGACCATGATTGACCTGTATAGTATTTGCTATCTCTCGCACGGCAGGGTGTGCTGTGATATACCATCTCCCTGTTTTATAGACCATGAAGGGCCTGTATAGAATCTGCTATCTTGGCGCGGCAGGGCCGGGGGTGCTGTGATATACGAGTATAATTCCATTACACATCATCTTATTAGTATGATAAATCTCATAAAAGGCTTTTATCTCAGGAAAGCCGCTTATTTGGGGTATGAATATGTATTGGCGGAGGCCCGTAGGACGCTGTACATACTGCAGGCTTGTGTACTGCATGACCTTGGATAATAGATAACAAGTGATGCTTGGCAGTGGCGAGTTCAGATGCAATCTGTACACATTACCAGGCAGGCGACCCGCATTATTGTGTCATTTTTGAGGAAACTAGGTTATAGATGAAACTGAAGATCAATATCATAGTCCTTTATTTCCCTTTAACCCTTTAAAGATCCAACTAATTTTTTATTTTTTTTCTTCATTACATTGGGTCAGGCAAACCTTTTTTTTTTTTTTTCTTTGCTGTTTTTGTGTGTATTTTTTTTTCGATATCGAAATTTATTTATTATGGCATCTATCTTCTGTACGTAAATCATAGTATTTAATTTCTATTAAATTATTTATAGCGAAACTGAAAACAAAAAAAAATTATAAATTTTTTTTTTTCTCATTCTCCAAACACGTTAAATTGAATATTTGTATCTTTATTGGACAAGTTTTTTTGACCAAGTCTGAGCATGGGTTTCCTTATCATATTTTACATATTTTTTAACCTTTTTTTTATTAAGTTAAATTATATCTTTCTTTTACAGGTTTTTAAGAACAAGTATGTGTATGGGGCTTTTATGTCATTTTGTTTTTTTTTAATCCCAATTTTACATTTTTTTAACCCTTATATTTACCTTTTCTCTCCAGCAGCCACATTGATTAATTGGACTATTATTTTGTCGCTATAGATGTATGTGTGTGATATATATATATATATATATATATATATATATTTATTTATTTTTTTATTTTTTTTTTATTTTTTTTTTCATTTTTGTAATCTGAAGTTGGATAAATAAAAAATTTTTTACTATATTTTTGCATATTTGTTTTTTTTTTACTTACTTTTTGTTCAACTTCTTTTGCCCCTACTTGGCTTTATTCTTTTTTTAATTCTGTCTATTGGAATCTGTGGTTAGCATTGTTCTCTTGCAGCGCTGGGGCCCCGGGTTCAAATCCCGCCAAAGGCATAAATGCATTACATTTTTGTATTTTCCTGGTTGTGAGACTTTTCCCTCTTAAGATTCTTCTCCAATACTCCACATAAAATATAATGATGGTTTAGTTGGCTTCCTATGAAATTTGCCCTAGTATATGTGTCCGTGATGACCATCTCTGTACAGTGCCGCGGAATATGTTGAAGCTATGTAAGCAATGCAGAAAAGAAGCCCTGGTGGGCCATTATTAGGACCAGGAATGCCCTTATAAAACAGTCAGACATAGTGATCACAGTGCCGGGGGTGTTGACAGGAACACAAAAAGAACCAGTAGTTAAATGTCCGGTATTGACCCTGCGAGCATCCCACCCTGTGAGCGATCACGCAAGCCCAGCTGCTTGAACATTGTTCAGCAAATATATGGGGTAAAGACCCGGCTACCACTGTTGTACTTATACAATACAGTATAGGAAGGGTTTAAAGGACAGTTTCAAATACATTATTAGTCCCTATGGTAAACTTTTTGAAATTTTTAGGCAGCTGCTTCTTATTGAAACTTAATTCTGGAAAACCAGGGTAAGAGCCCATACGTCCATGAGCCCTAAACAGCAAATTGGCTGCCCTAAAAAAACACAGCAACAGCATGAATTTAATTTTTTTTATAAGATATAAATGGGGTCATTTATATTTTATAAATAAATTTAAATTGAATTTTTTTTTTCAAAAATAAACAAAATTGTAATTTTTTATTTTTGTAACCTTGGTTAGTAGTAATGCACTCCCTTTCTGAATGTCAAGTGAATATGCATTCACGCTGCCCCCTTTGTGCCGTCCGGTCTTGCCGGCCACATTTCAGTTTCTTCGCTTCCTTTTAAAGCACAATTAACATAACAATTTACAACCTTTTCTTGTACCAGAAGACGAGAGAGGAAAAAGTAGAAAAAAAAAATAAAAAAAATAAAGAGATGCCAGCGTAAACCTGCGTACTGTAAGGGAAATATACAAAAGCCTTTGATTTCATTGTTGGGTCCCGCTGCTCAGAGTCTATGCTGTGTACCTAATTATTCTCAAGCCGAGTAGTTCAGAAAAGACCCCCCTGTAGAGTACAAGAGCGCCGAACACTGGCTAATTATACCGAGCTTGATACATGCTTTCCATGCCGAAATCTTTCGCTCTTAATGTTCCCCCTCTGCTGAGGCCTATTGAATATGGCAGCATGAGAGTGCCCCCGCTGTGTGCAGGCCAATAGCCTTTCTTTAACACTTTTTATTCTAAAACTGTATAAAAGCTACATTCAATTTTACACCCTAGGAAGCCGCGAAATTTGGAAGATTTTCTCTCAGGGTGTTTGCATTGCTAGACATACCTTTAAACAAAAGTTAAGCTTAGGTATTATAAACCTGCTACTTTTAATTTTATCAATTTTCCTATCTGTATGGAACTGTATAGAAGTTATATTCTTGTACATAGGAGTAGTATTATAGTAGTTATATTCTTGTACATAGGAGTAGTATTATAGTAGTTATATTCTTGTACATAGGAGTAGTATTATAGTAGTTATATTCTTGTACATAGGGGACAGTATTATAGTAGTTATATTCTTGTACATAGGATGCAGTATTATAGTAGTTATATTCTTGTACATAGGAGCAGTATTATAGTAGTTATATTCTTGTACATAGGAGTAGTATTATAGTAGTTATATTCTTGTACATAGGGGGCAGTATTATAGTAGTTATATTCTTGTACATAGGAGGAGTATTATAGTAGTTATATTCTTGTACATAGGGGCAGTATTATTGTAGTTATATTCTTGTATATAGGAGCAGTATTATAGTAGTTATATTCTTGTACATAGGAGCAGTGTTATAGTAGTTATATTCTTGTACATAGGGGACAGTATTATAGTAGTTATATTCTTGTACATAGGAGGAGTATTATAGTAGTTATATTCTTGTACATAGGGGCAGTATTATTGTAGTTATATTCTTGTATATAGGAGCAGTATTATAGTAGTTATATTCTTGTACATAGGAGCAGTGTTATAGTAGTTATATTCTTGTACATAGGAGCAGTATTATAGTAGTAATATTCTTGTACATAGAAGCAGTATTATAGTAGTTATATTCTTGTACATAGGAGCAGTATTATAATAGTTATATTCTTGTACATAGGAGCAGTATTATAGTAGTTATATTCTTGTACATAGGAGCAGTATTATAGTAGTTATATTCTTGTACATAGGAGCAGTATTATAGTAGTTATGTACTTATACATAGGAGCAGTATTATAGTAGTTATATTCTTGTACATAGGAGTAGTATTATAGTAGTTATATAGTTGCACAGAGGAGCAGTATTATAGTAGTTATATTCTTGTACATAGGAGCAGTATTATAGTAGTTATATTCTTGTACATAGGAGCAGTATTATAGTAGTTATATTCTTGTACATAGGAGCAGTATTATAGTAGTTATATTCTTGTACATAGGGGGCAGTATTATAGTAGTTATATTCTTGTACATAGGAGTAGTATTATAGTAGTTATATAGTTGCACAGAGGAGCAGTATTATAGTAGTTATATTCTTGTACATAGGAGCAGTATTATAGTAGTTATATTCTTGTACATAGGAGCAGTATTATAGTAGTTATATTCTTGTACATAGGAGCAGTATTATAGTAGTTATATACTTGTACACAGGGGATAGTATTATAGTTGTTACATTCTTGCACATAGGAGCAGTATTGTAGTAGTTATATTCTTGTACATAGGAGCAGTATTATAGTAGTTATATTCTTGTACATAGGAGCAGTATTATAGTAGTTATGTACTTATACATAGGAGCAGTATTATAGTAGTTATATTCTTGTACATAGGAGGCAGTATTATAGTAGTTATATTCTTGTACATAGGAGGCAGTATTATAGTAGTTATATTCTTGTACATAGGAGGCAGTATTATAGTAGTTATATTCTTGTACATAGGAGCAGTATTATAGTAGTTATATTCTTGTACATAAGAGGCAGTATTATAGTAGTTATATTCTTGTACATAGGAGCAGTATTATAGTAGTTATATCCTTGTACATAGGAGCAGTATTATAGTAGTTATATTCTTGTACATGAGGCAGTATTATAGTAGTTATATTATTGTACATAGGAGCAGTATTATAGTAGTTATATTCTTGTACATAGGAGCAGTATTATAGTAATATTCTTGTACATAGGAGCAGTATTATAGTAGTAATATTCTTGTACATAGAAGCAGTATTATAGTAGTTATATTCTTGTACATAGGAGCAGTATTATAATAGTTATATTCTTGTACATAGGAGCAGTATTATAGTTATATTCTTGTACATAGGAGCAGTATTATAGTAGTTATATTCTTGTACATAGGAGCAGTATTATAGTAGTTATGTACTTATACATAGGAGCAGTATTATAGTAGTTATATTCTTGTACATAGGAGTAGTATTATAGTAGTTATATTCTTGTACATAGGAGCAGTATTATAGTAGTTATATTCTTGTACATAGGGGGCAGTATTATAGTAGTTATATTCTTGTACATAGGAGTAGTATTATAGTAGTTATATAGTTGCACAGAGGAGCAGTATTATACCGTGTTTCCCCGAAAATAAGACACCCCCGAAAGTAAGGCATAGGAGAGGTTTCGGAGAATTGCCCAATATAAGGCATCCCCCGAAAGTAAGGCGTATGTTCCCGAACAGAACATACGGTATATACGATATGTGAGGCCGCGGGAGAACCCCACAATCTCTGCTATCATTATACTCCGGGGTCTTTTCAGACCCCGGAGTATAATAATCGGCGGCCCAGGGGAGGTGAGCGAACATAAAAAACTATGTGCTTACCTGTCCTACGCTTCTCCAGACTTCGGGCCTGTTTGGTGACGTCAGCGGACGTCATTTTGCGTCGCGATGCCGGCCGGATCACGTGACGCGGCCTGGTCTAACAGTGAAGAAGGCCGGAGTAGCTCACGGGCATGCACCGGAGCGAGGAACAGGTAAGCAACGTTGTTTTTTTATGTTTCTATCCTCTCCTGGGTCTCCGATCATTATATTCTGGGGTCTGAAAAGACCCCACAGTATAATAATTGTTCATGGGTGGTCCACTATGGGGCAAACTACTAATGATACTGTGTGCAGGGGCCACTATGGTGAATGATACTGTGTGCAGGGGCCACTATGGGGCATGATACTGTGTGCAGGGACCACTTTGGGGAATGATACTGTGTGCAGGGGCCACTATGGGGAATGATACTGTGTGCAGGGGCCACTATGGCGAATGATACTGTGTGCAGGGGCCACTATGGGGCATGATACTGTGTGCAGGGGCCACTATGGGGCATGAGACTGTGTGCAGGGGCCACTATGGGGAATGATACTGTGTGCAGGGGCCACTATGGAGAATGATACTGTGTGCAGGGGCCACTATGGGGAATGATACTGTGCAGGGGCCACTATGGGGAATGATACTGTGTGCAAGGGCCACTATGGGATATGATACTGTGTGCAGGGGCCACTATGGGACATGATACTGTGTGCAGGGAAATTAATGGTTTGGATTGTTATGATGATGTCCTAGAAGATGATGACATAACTGTCATTGAATAAATTTTACTTTCTATTCGTACCGTAAATATTGGTAAATGTACCATACTGTTAATTGTTGTACATGGAAATAATGGTACGGTAGTAAGAAATTCTTGATAGGATTCACAGTTTGTATGGTTATGCTGGTTTGTGATGACAACTACTGTACAGTACCGTATATAATAAATGTTCATTTTTTTGTTCAGCAATAAATGTGAATTCTTCTTCATTGTAAAAAAAATAAGACATCCCCTGAAAATAAGACACAGCACATCTTTGGGAGCAAAAATTAATATAAGACGCTGTCTTATTTTCGGGGAAACAGGGTAGTAGTTATATTCTTGTACATAGGAGCAGTATTATAGTAGTTATATTCTTGTACATAGGAGCAGTATTATAGTAGTTATATACTTGTACATAGGGGATAGTATTATAGTTGTTACATTCTTGCACATAGGAGCAGTATTGTAGTTATATTTTTGTACATATGAGGCAGTATTATATAGTAGTAGATATATTCTTGTACATAGGAGCAGTATTATAGTAGTTATATTCTTATACATAGGAGCAGTATTATAGTAGTTATATACTTGTACATAGGGGATAGTATTATAGTTGTTACATTCTTGCACATAGGAGCAATATTATAGTAGTTATATTTTTGTACATATGAGGCAGTATTATACAGTAGTAGATATATTCTTGTACATAGGAACAATATTATAGTAGTTATATTTATGTACACTACTGAGAAAATGTGTATATGTGTATATTTGTCATGACTTAAAAAGTTAAAAAAAAGGTAAAAAAAAAAAAAAAAGATTTCAAAAACTTTATTCCCTTCAAGCATCTCATCTTTAATGTGATTTGTTTGTCTCCTCCACATTGAATATCCAGTAAATGGTCTAAGATCCCATTACTGGTGTTGATGTCACAATTTCTCCTCGGACTATCCTAAGTGCTGTTGAATTACGTTAGTGTCTATAAGACTCATTTCTTAGATACGGTTAGAGCCATATTATTGAATTGTGCAATAAGAACCACTGAATTAATCTCATTTGTCTGAATCTGTAAGCTCATGGACATACGTAAGTAATAAGGAATAAGAGAACCAAGCAGTAAGTTGTGGGACATTGTATTTCTTAGTTATAATTGCGGCGCCAGCTGACCTTATGGTAAAGTCATAGGCCACAGTTTAGACCATTCAAATTATCATCCTATTTCCAGTGGGAGTATTAACGGACTAGTGGGTTTATCTCAAAATTCCATAGAGACCTATAGGAACCTTTACACACTATTACAATGAGATGCTGTAAAGCGAGACTTTATGCTGTGCATCTATGAGACACATTAAAGAGAACATGTTACCAGAAACTTATATATTTTTAAAGCAAGTTCACATATGTTTTTAAGAATTTTTGATAATTTAAAAAAACATTTCCATGCATCAATATTAAAAAAAAAAATACTACATCCCGCAATTTTCACTCTGCCTAATAATAATCCTAATAATAATAATAATAATAATAATCACTAAGACTTATAATAGACTGGCATATACCAATTCCATAGGATTACAATAGACAATAACACCTCTATAGATAGCACCACTGACTCATCATTACACCCACTACAGATAATAGATGATGTCACAGCCTCAATGAGTCAGCTCCAGACTATTACTGCCTATGGCCGTGAGACTGCAGTAAAGCATATCACTAAATGCTGTTAACTAAGCAGAGAAGAAGCTCGGACGAGATGGCGGCCTCCATAATCATGTGCAGAAAATAGAAATAAAAAATCTAAAATCAGAATATAAAAGGAGAATAGAAAAAAAGTGATAGATTTCACTATCTGGTTTTAATAAATCAAAAAAAAAAAAATTGACAAAACATTCCCTTTAATTTGAGGATGCCCCAGTAAACAGCACATTAAGGTGGCGCATCTTTACCTTTTTTAGCTATCAGTCCATGAAAAAATGTATGGGATATCTATAAAAACTGGTGCCCCAAGGGTGCAGAATGGCCATAAAAAATTTACATTTTTTCACTGAGATTTTCTACCTCGGCCATGTGATCTAGTATTACATAATTGCATGTAGACTATTATCCACTAGTCCCTATATTATGATCTTGCTGTCCCCATAGGGATATCAGCACTTGTCCTGGTGGTCTCACTCATCACACCAGCCTGGACAGCTGTGGTTAACTTGAAGACACAGCGCAGTTGCCGGCATGGTTGTCAGCCCTGACACTCTCTTAATAAACATTCCGAGACTTTACATTCCTTGGCGCTCCTTGGCTATTTTTAACCATCCTATCTTATGCCACTTTTTCCCCCCCCCCCTTCATTCTTATCGGCTTCCTGTAAACTTTTTAAGGCACGTAGACATAACCAATGACAGTCATCAACTTTTGAGACTTCTGAGTATATCATATCAATGACCCTTACAGAACGCCCGCTCATCTTGTGTGCTATTTACAAGGTCTTCATATCCGCACCTTTTTGTTCAAGTGTAGAGTGCTGCAGGACAAAAACCAGATCTGATATTTACTTGTCACTTCCAATAAGGAGCAGGGAGGTAGAGCGAGAGCAGGATATAGTGTTGATTGTATTTGGCTACCAGCTGTAGGAGAGTCATCTATCAGTCATGGGTTCAATGAGATGACTCAGCTACCCTTCGTGAAGAACCATCCGAATTGCTCATCCATCAAGATTTGTGATTTCTGGGGAAAAACAACACCGTAGAGGTTAATAATAAAAAACCTAGTTCTGCTGACATTCTCGGGACGGGGATTATTAATGTTGTTTATATAGATCATCATTCTCTTGGTGGCACTTTATATAGGACAGTATAGGAGAAATGTCTTGAAGACCTTCGAGTTACTACTAGTAAGGGGTCAGGGAATTGTGTCAGAAGCTGTAGATACGTTGCACCTGTGTGTCTCAAATTTTTTCAGTAAAATACACCCAAATTAAGTTACAAATCAAATGGCCAAGAGCCTGGAGGATGTGGGAGCAATTGGCAGGCCCAGAAGATTTGCCTACTCTTCCGGGATTCAAGGAGGTAATTTCTTTTTCTGGGACTCTCCCAAATGTCTGGAAGAGTTGGCAAGTATGAATATATCCTCTTATTGCCTCCTAATGTACCCTCAGTTCCCCCCACACACAGAATAATGGCCCTCTCAGGGCACCAACAAAAAGTATATTGGCCTCCTCAGTGCCCTCACACATTGTATAATGGTCCTTCAATGCTCCTTTGCACAATAATGTCCAGAGAGGGAGAGGTGAGCTGGATTCATTACTCCCTGCAGTTGACATCAGAACTTGGCACCCAGAGCAGAGAAGAAGTGAGGAGCAAAAGGGTGAGGTAATGAATCTAGCTTACACCAGGGGGCCCCCTTGACGCCAATGGGCACCTCCATCCATATTTATGGATGTGGCCATTGCACGTCTAAAGTGCTGGAACAGCCTGCTAAGGCCGGCTGGCTGTCCACAATTAAAGTAAGGATGGTGCCTACAGCCGTACGCAAGCATTCATCTTTACAAAGGGGAAAAGGGAATGTTGTTCGCCACCACAGTACATACCCCTGGGGACGGCAGGGGTGTAACTCAGAGATACACCTAATTTCAGGATGAAACCTGCTGCATTCGACCTTGTTATAAGCTTGTCAGGATAAGAGAACTGTCAGTGAGTTTTTACATTTCCAGGCTTAACGTAAGTGAGTCACCAGAACCGAGCCCCACAGATAGATAGGTCAGTGTCACAAGAACCCAACATATCAACCAAGCCTCACAGATAGGTTAGGGTCACCTAAACCAAATTTTTTTTTCCCTTTCTGATTTGATGTCTCTATTGCCAAGAGACAAGCTGTTTTTGTCAGTGCAAATGAGCTCTTTGGAGCAAAGAGGTGGTTGACATTGCTTCAAAGAGGTAAGTGGCAACGCCCTCATTGCTCCAAAGAGCTCATACGTATATAGACAAAGTAGTGGAAGAGTGAAGAAATCAGGCGATACCTTTTAGAGGCTAACTGAGTATATTTGATAAGTAAGCTTTCGAAAGTCTAGCTCCCTTCATCAGACATGGTGTGGAGAGCTAGACTTCCGAAAGCTTACTTATCAAATATACTCAGCCTCTAAAAGGTATCGCCTGATTTCTTCACTCTTCCACTACTTTCTATGGCTAACACGGTACAACATTATACTACTAGTATATAGACAAAAACATTGGTATCTCGGCAATGCAGACGCAGATTCACAAGGGGAGCAGAGAGTTTGATAAAGGTGAACCTAACCTATCGATCTGTAGGGCTGGGTTGATATTGTGGGTTCTGGGAAAGGCTCCCTTTAAGTTTGAGAAGTGGACCAGTCATATACAGGTATTACCCCTTGGCAACTGTGTTGAGACAGATATTGGGGTGTTGTTGACAGATGCGGAGAATATTTTAGGTGTGGAAATAGATTGTGATGGTGGAATATGTCAGGAAGAAATGGCTTGAGTCAGAGATACAAAATAAGGTGTCAGGATGAGGTGCAGAAGAATAAATTTGTGCCATCTCTATATAGATGATATATATCGAGATCTGAAAGAATTGATGAGTTGCCCAAGGTTATCGGAGTAAATAGTGAAGACAAGATGATCAAAGACCGAGCCTTGAGACACACCAATGAAAAAGAAGGCACGGAGAAGATTGAGTTGGAGTCAGAGGCACTAAATTTCCTATGGGAATGGGATCAAGAGGGCAGGTGGTGAAAATTACGTATGAGATAGGAGAGTGGAACCTGATATAGGAGAGGTCGGAGCGGACAGCTGTGATTGTAGGTAAAACTAGTGATATCTAGTTAGGTCATATTCTCGTGGAAATATGTGCCAGGTCTTCAGAGGAAATACAGTCATGTTGAGGAGGATGTGGAGCCTGCAGTAAAGCTGTAAGGAGGTTTGTTTCTTGAAAATTTCAGAGGAAAGTAAGATTTTTTTGTCAGCTGACCAGCGTTCAAGGATGTGTATTTTTATGTGCGTATATAGTAGAGCTGAGCTTGCCATGTGGTGCTCAGTGATATCCACCATTTAGTAGCATAAAAATGGGAAGTACTGTACATTTTAATATTCTATGGAAAGCCAATTCGATGTCCAGTTGTGGGGTTAAAATTGTTACCAGCCACTCGCTATGGGGTAAAATTGACCTGCTAGCGGTAAGCGGCAGTGACAGACTCGCTTTAAGGTGGTCTTTAGGTTGAATAGATCTAATAATGGTTCCAATGTAAGTGTACCAGAAAATCTTCATAGCAGACAGGATCACCGAGTTGCTGAGTTTACAAATCGCCTGTTACTGGAACTGGGTTGTTTTGTGAACTTCCTGGATGGAAAGTTCGTAGTCTGTGTTTTTCAGGAAGATGCTGTCTGGCTTACCTCTCCGGATAGACTGACAGACCTATAGAACTGTAGTGAGAGGAGGAGCGGTGTCCTGCCATCGCTGTGCTGCAAATGGGTGATAGGAGCCAGAGGCAACGGAAAATGTGACACACGCAGTGACGGATAATGTAATGTCTTCCAGTGTAATCCTTATAGTGAACGAAATGTGATTCATCCCCATTCTGTAAAAACAATGCTGCCTAATATATACCGTGAACCATGATGAACTGCAGGTTAAGTGGTGTTTATTCACCGCAAGTAATGCTTAGCGCCTCCTGTTGGAAATAATTAACATTGCAGTACTCATGTAATCATAAATACAACAACAAATGAAAACAATGAGAGGCAGAGATTGAAGCAGGACGCTGAAAAAATAAGCTGTAATTCTGTGAGCCAAAGGGTTACAAAATGAAGAGGAAGCAGCATTATAGTAGCTATATCCTTGTACATAGGAGCAGTATTATAGTAGTTATATTCTTGTACATAGGAGCAGTATTATAGTAGTTATATTCTTGTACATAGGAGCAGTATTATAGTAGTTATATTCTTGTACATAGGAGGCAGTATTATAGTAGTTATATTCTTGTACATAGAGGGCAGTATTATAGTAGTTATATTCTTGTACATAGGAGGCAGTATTATAGTAGTTATATTCTTGTACATAGGAGCAGTATTATAGTAGTTATATTCTTGTACATAGGAGCAGTATTATAGTAGTTATATTCTTGTACATAGGAGGCAGTATTATAGTAGTTATATTCTTGTACATAGGAGCAGTATTATAGTAGTTATATTCTTGTACATAGGAGCAGTATTATAGTAGTTATATTCTTGTACATAGGAGCAGTATTATAGTAGCTATATCCTTGTACATAGGAGCAGTATTATAGTAGTTATATTCTTGTACATAGGAGCAGTATTATAGTAGTTATATTCTTGTACATAGGAGCAGTATTATAGTAGTTATATTCTTGTACATAGGAGGCAGTATTATAGTAGTTATATTCTTGTACATAGAGGGCAGTATTATAGTAGTTATATTCTTGTACATAGGAGGCAGTATTATAGTAGTTATATTCTTGTACATAGGAGCAGTATTATAGTAGTTATATTCTTGTACATAGGAGCAGTATTATAGTAGTTATATTCTTGTACATAGGAGGCAGTATTATAGTAGTTATATCCTTGTACATAGGAGCAGTATTATAGTAGTTATATTCTTGTACATAGGAGCAGTATTATAGTAGTTATATTCTTGTACATAGGAGCAGTATTATAGTAGTTATATTCTTGTACATAGGAGCCAGTATTATAGTAGTTATATTCTTGTACATAGGAGGCAGTATTATAGTAGTTATATTCTTGTACATAAGAGCAGTATTATAGTAGATATATTCTTGTACATAGGAGCAGTATCATAGTAGTTATATTCTTGTACATAGGAGCAGTATTATAGTAGTTATATTCTTGTACATAGGAGCAGTATTATAGTAGTTATATTCTTGTACATAGGAGCAGTATTATAGTAGTTATATTCTTGTACATAGGAGCAGTATTATAGTAGTTATATTCTTGTACATAGCAGCAGTATTATAGTAGTTATATTCTTGTACATAGGAGGTAGTATTATAGTAGTTATATTCTTGTACATAGGAGCAGTATTATAGTAGTTATATTCTTGTACATAGGGGCAGTATTATAGTAGTTATATTCTTGTACATAGGAGCAGTATTATAGTAGTTATATTCTATATTCTTGTACATAGGTGCAGTATAATAGTAGTTATATTCTTGTACATAGGGGGCAGTATTATAGTAGTTATATTCTAGTACATAGGGGGCAGTATTATAGTAGTTATATTCTTGTACATAGGAGCCAGTATTATAGTAGTTATATTCTTGTACATAGGAGCAGTATTATACTAGTTATAGTCTTGTACATAGGAGCAGTATTATAGTAGTTAGATTCTTGTACATAGGAGCAGTATTATAGTAGTTATATTCTTGTACATAGGAGCAGTATTATAGTAGTTAGATTCTTGTACATAGCAGCAGTATTATAGTAGTTATATTCTTGTACATAGGAGCAGTATTATAGTAGTTATATTCTTGTACATAGGAGCAGTATTATAGTAGTTATATTCTTGTACATAGGAGTAGTATTATAGTAGTTATATTCTTGTACATAGGAGCAGTATTATAGTAGTTATATTCTTGTACATAGGAGCAGTATTATAGTAGTTATATTCTTGTACATAGGGGGCAGTATTATAGTAGTTATATTCTTGTACATAGGAGCAGTATTATAGTAGTTATATTCTTGTACATAGGAGGCAGTATTATAGTAGTTATATTCTTGTACATAGGAGCAGTATTATAGTAGTTATATTCTTGTACATAGGAGCAGTATTATAGTAGTTATATTCTTGTACATAGGAGCAGTATTATAGTAGTTATATTCTTGTACATAGGGGCAGTATTATAGTAGTTATACTCTTGTACATAGGAGCAGTATTATAGTAGTTATATTCTTGTACATAGGAGCAGTATTATAGTAGTTATATTCTTGTACATAGGAGGCAGTATTATAGTAGTTATATCCTTGTACATAGGAGCAGTATTATAGTAGTTATATTCTTGTACATAGGAGCAGTATTATAGTAGTTATATTCTTGTACATAGGAGCAGTATTATAGTAGTTATATTCTTGTACATAGGAGCCAGTATTATAGTAGTTATATTCTTGTACATAGGAGGCAGTATTATAGTAGTTATATTCTTGTACATAAGAGCAGTATTATAGTAGATATATTCTTGTACATAGGAGCAGTATCATAGTAGTTATATTCTTGTACATAGGAGCAGTATTATAGTAGTTATATTCTTGTACATAGGAGCAGTATTATAGTAGTTATATTCTTGTACATAGGAGCAGTATTATAGTAGTTATATTCTTGTACATAGGAGCAGTATTATAGTAGTTATATTCTTGTACATAGCAGCAGTATTATAGTAGTTATATTCTTGTACATAGGAGGTAGTATTATAGTAGTTATATTCTTGTACATAGGAGCAGTATTATAGTAGTTATATTCTTGTACATAGGGGCAGTATTATAGTAGTTATATTCTTGTACATAGGAGCAGTATTATAGTAGTATATTCTATATTCTTGTACATAGGTGCAGTATAATAGTAGTTATATTCTTGTACATAGGGGGCAGTATTATAGTAGTTATATTCTAGTACATAGGGGGCAGTATTATAGTAGTTATATTCTTGTACATAGGAGCCAGTATTATAGTAGTTATATTCTTGTACATAGGAGCAGTATTATACTAGTTATAGTCTTGTACATAGGAGCAGTATTATAGTAGTTAGATTCTTGTACATAGGAGCAGTATTATAGTAGTTATATTCTTGTACATAGGAGCAGTATTATAGTAGTTAGATTCTTGTACATAGCAGCAGTATTATAGTAGTTATATTCTTGTACATAGGAGCAGTATTATAGTAGTTATATTCTTGTACATAGGAGCAGTATTATAGTAGTTATATTCTTGTACATAGGAGTAGTATTATAGTAGTTATATTCTTGTACATAGGAGCAGTATTATAGTAGTTATATTCTTGTACATAGGAGCAGTATTATAGTAGTTATATTCTTGTACATAGGGGGCAGTATTATAGTAGTTATATTCTTGTACATAGGAGCAGTATTATAGTAGTTATATTCTTGTACATAGGAGGCAGTATTATAGTAGTTATATTCTTGTACATAGGAGCAGTATTATAGTAGTTATATTCTTGTACATAGGAGCAGTATTATAGTAGTTATATTCTTGTACATAGGAGCAGTATTATAGTAGTTATATTCTTGTACATAGGGGCAGTATTATAGTAGTTATACTCTTGTACATAGGAGCAGTATTATAGTAGTTATATTCTTGTACATAGGAGCAGTATTATAGTAGTTATATTCTTGTACATAGGAGCAGTATTATAGTAGTTATATTCTTGTACATAGGGGGCAGTATTATAGTAGTTATATTCTTGTACATAGGAGCAGTATTATAGTATATTCTTGTACATAGGAGGCAGTATTATAGTAGTTATATTCTTGTACATAGGAGCAGTATTACAGTAGTTATATTTTTGTACATAGGAGGCAGTATTATAGTAGTTATATTCTTGTACATAGGAGGCAGTATTATAGTAGTTATATTCTTGTACATAAGAGCAGTATTATAGTAGATATATTCTTGTACATAGGGGGCAGTATTATAGTAGTTATATTCTTGTACACAGGAGCAGTATTATAGTATATTCTTGTACATAGGAGGCAGTATTATAGTAGTTATATTCTTGTACATAGGAGCAGTATTACAGTAGTTATATTTTTGTACATAGGAGGCAGTATTATAGTAGTTATATTCTTGTACATAGGAGGCAGTATTATAGTAGTTATATTCTTGTACATAAGAGCAGTATTATAGTAGATATATTCTTGTACATAGGAGCAGTATTATAGTAGTTATATTCTTGTACATAGGAGCAGTATTATAGTAGTTATATTCTTGTACATAGGAGCAGTATTATAGTAGTTATATTCTTGTACATAGGAGCAGTATTATAGTAGTTATATTCTTGTACATAGGAGCAGTATTATAGTAGTTATATTCTTGTACATAGCAGCAGTATTATAGTAGTTATATTCTTGTACATAGGAGGTAGTATTATAGTACTTATATTCTTGTACATAGGAGCAGTATTATAGTAGTTATATTCTTGTACATAGGGGCAGTATTATAGTAGTTATATTCTTGTACATAGGAGCAGTATTATAGTAGTTATATTCTATATTCTTGTACATAGGTGCAGTATTATAGTAGTTATATTCTAGTACATAGGGGGCAGTATTATAGTAGTTATATTCTTGTACATAGGAGCCAGTATTATAGTAGTTATATTCTTGTACATAGGAGCAGTATTATACTAGTTATAGTCTTGTACATAGGAGCAGTATTATAGTAGTTAGATTCTTGTACATAGGAGCAGTATTATAGTAGTTATATTCTTGTACATAGGAGCAGTATTATAGTAGTTAGATTCTTGTACATAGGAGCAGTATTATAGTAGTTATATTCTTGTACATAGGAGCAGTATTATAGTAGTTATATTCTTGTACATAGGAGCAGTATTATAGTAGTTATATTCTTGTACATAGGGGGCAGTATTATAGTAGTTATATTCTTGTACATAGGAGCAGTATTATAGGTATATTCTTGTACATAGGAGCAGTATTATAGTAGTTATATTCTTGTACATAGCAGCAGTATTATAGTAGTTATATTCTTGTACATAGGAGGTAGTATTATAGTAGTTATATTCTTGTACATAGGAGCAGTATTATAGTAGTTATATTCTTGTACATAGGGGCAGTATTATAGTAGTTATATTCTTGTACATAGGAGCAGTATTATAGTAGTTATATTCTATATTCTTGTACATAGGTGCAGTATTATAGTAGTTATATTCTTGTACATAGGGGGCAGTATTATAGTAGTTATATTCTTGTACATAGGGGGCAGTATTATAGTAGTTATATTCTTGTACATAGGAGCCAGTATTATAGTAGTTATATTCTTGTACATAGGAGCAGTATTATACTAGTTATAGTCTTGTACATAGGAGCAGTATTATAGTAGTTAGATTCTTGTACATAGGAGCAGTATTATAGTAGTTATATTCTTGTACATAGGAGCAGTATTATAGTAGTTAGATTCTTGTACATAGCAGCAGTATTATAGTAGTTATATTCTTGTACATAGGAGCAGTATTATAGTAGTTATATTTTTGTACATAGCAGCAGTATTATAGTAGTTATATTCTTGTACATAGGAGCAGTATTATAGTAGTTATATTCTTGTACATAGGAGCAGTATTATAGTAGTTATATTCTTGTACATAGGAGCAGTATTATAGTAGTTATATTCTTGTACATAGGAGCAGTATTATAGTAGTTATATTCTTGTACATAGGAGCAGTATTATAGTAGTTATATTCTTGTACATAGGGGGCAGTATTATAGTAGTTATATTCTTGTACATAGGAGCAGTATTATAGTAGTTATATTCTTGTACATAGGAGGCAGTATTATAGTAGTTATATTCTTGTACATAGGAGCAGTATTATAGTAGTTATATTCTTGTACATAGGGGCAGTATTATAGTAGTTATACTCTTGTACATAGGAGCAGTATTATAGTAGTTATATTCTTGTACATAGGAGCAGTATTATAGTAGTTATATTCTTGTACATAGGAGCAGTATTATAGTAGTTATATTCTTGTACATAGGGGGCAGTATTATAGTAGTTATATTCTTGTACATAGGAGCAGTATTATAGTAGTATATTCTTGTACATAGGAGGCAGTATTATAGTAGTTATATTCTTGTACATAGGAGCAGTATTACAGTAGTTATATTTTTGTACATAGGAGGCAGTATTATAGTAGTTATATTCTTGTACATAGGAGGCAGTATTATAGTAGTTATATTCTTGTACATAGGAGCAGTATTATAGTAGATATATTCTTGTACATAGGGGGCAGTATTATAGTAGTTATATTCTTGTACATAGGAGCAGTATTATAGTATATTCTTGTACATAGGAGGCAGTATTATAGTAGTTATATTCTTGTACATAGGAGCAGTATTACAGTAGTTATATTTTTGTACATAGGAGGCAGTATTATAGTAGTTATATTCTTGTACATAGGAGGCAGTATTATAGTAGTTATATTCTTGTACATAAGAGCAGTATTATAGTAGATATATTCTTGTACATAGGAGCAGTATTATAGTAGTTATATTCTTGTACATAGGAGCAGTATTATAGTAGTTATATTCTTGTACATAGGAGCAGTATTATAGTAGTTATATTCTTGTACATAGGAGCAGTATTATAGTAGTTATATTCTTGTACATAGGAGCAGTATTATAGTAGTTATATTCTTGTACATAGCAGCAGTATTATAGTAGTTATATTCTTGTACATAGGAGGTAGTATTATAGTACTTATATTCTTGTACATAGGAGCAGTATTATAGTAGTTATATTCTTGTACATAGGGGCAGTATTATAGTAGTTATATTCTTGTACATAGGAGCAGTATTATAGTAGTTATATTCTATATTCTTGTACATAGGTGCAGTATTATAGTAGTTATATTCTAGTACATAGGGGGCAGTATTATAGTAGTTATATTCTTGTACATAGGAGCCAGTATTATAGTAGTTATATTCTTGTACATAGGAGCAGTATTATACTAGTTATAGTCTTGTACATAGGAGCAGTATTATAGTAGTTAGATTCTTGTACATAGGAGCAGTATTATAGTAGTTATATTCTTATACATAGGAGCAGTATTATAGTAGTTAGATTATTGTACATAGGAGCAGTATTATAGTAGTTATATTTTTGTACATAGCAGCAGTATTATAGTAGTTATATTCTTGTACATAGGAGCAGTATTATAGTAGTTATATTCTTGTACATAGGAGGCAGTATTATAGTAGTTATATTCTTGTACATAGGAGCAGTATTATAGTAGTTATATTCTTGTACATAGGAGCAGTATTATAGTAGTTATATTCTTGTACATAGGAGCAGTATTATAGTAGTTATATTCTTGTACATAGGGGCAGTATTATAGTAGTTATACTCTTGTACATAGGAGCAGTATTATAGTAGTTATATTCTTGTACATAGGAGCAGTATTATAGTAGTTATATTCTTGTACATAGGGGCAGTATTATAGTAGTTATATTCTTGTACATAGGGGCAGTATTATAGTAGTTATATTCTTGTACATAGGAGCAGTATTATAGTAGTTATATTCTTGTACATAGGGGCAGTATTATAGTAGTTATATTCTTGTACATAGGAGCAGTATTATAGTAGTTATATTCTTGTACATAGGAGCAGTATTATAGTAGTTATATTCTTGTACATAGGAGCAGTATTATAGTAGTTATATTCTTGTACATAGGGGGCAGTATTATAGTAGTTATATTCTTGTACATAGGAGCAGTATTATAGTAGTTATATTCTTGTACATAGGAGGCAGTATTATAGTAGTTATATTCTTGTACATAGGAGCAGTATTATAGTAGTTATATTCTTGTACATAGGAGCAGTATTATAGTAGTTATATTCTTGTACATAGGAGCAGTATTATAGTAGTTATATTCTTGTACATAGGGGCAGTATTATAGTAGTTATACTCTTGTACATAGGAGCAGTATTATAGTAGTTATATTCTTGTACATAGGAGCAGTATTATAGTAGTTATATTCTTGTACATAGGAGCAGTATTATAGTAGTTATATTCTTGTACATAGGGGGCAGTATTATAGTAGTTATATTCTTGTACATAGGAGCAGTATTATAGTTATATTCTTGTACATAGGAGGCAGTATTATAGTAGTTATATTCTTGTACATCTGCGCTGCTCTCTAGGCCATTCGGGTCCGCCGGGGGACCCGAATGACGGAGAGACAGACCACTATTTAAGCGGTTACACGGACACTGACTGACCCACTATAATGGGATCCTCCAGTTGTTTCGAAACTCAAATCGGTGGAGAGTCAAGTCCTCTATCCAACGGAGACTCAGGCACAGATGTGAACTTAGCCTAAGTGTTGGTCTAGTGACATTTACCAGTATTATCTTGTTGTTATCTTTGATTAGGATGTCTTGTCATTGTGTGACCACATTTCTGCTATTACCCAATAAAATGTGCTAAATTGTTTCATAAATTGATTATTTCAGGCATGCTGCAAAACGGAAAGAAGTTTGACTCATCCAGGGACAGAAACAAGCCTTTCAAATTTCGATTAGGACGACAGGAAGTGATTAAAGGATGGGATGACGGCATCGCACAGGTACACTAGATCTCCCTGCAAACCCGCAACTTCACCTGCAGCTCAGCACATTGCAGATTGTGCGAAAACCAATTACCCAAAGAAAAAATCAGTATGTACACAGTACATAGTAAGAAGCAATGCTCCTAAAGGAGAATTTGTACAAAGGAAGAGCACCATTCATACAGATCCTGTACCCCAGTGCACAGAGACTGTATATCTCCAGATTAAAGGGAGTCTGTCACCAGACCCAGCATATCAAACCAGCCCCGCAAATAGATAGGATAAGGTCACCAGACCCAGCATATCAACCCAGCCCTGCAGATAGATAGATTAGGGTCACCAGACCCAGCATATCACCCCAGCCCTGCAGATAGATAGGTTAGTGTCACCATACCCAGCATATCACCTCAGCACTGCAGATAGATAGGTTAGTGTAAATTGAATTAAATGGTGTTTTCCCCTTATGAATCACTACCTCCATTGTTGATATATCACAGCTTTTGTCAATATGCAAATGAGCACTTTGGAGCAACAAGGGCGTTGACATTGCTCCAAAGAGCTCATTTGCATAGAGACAAAAATGGCGCAATCTCAGCACCAATTCACACAGTTTGATTCAGGTGACCCTAACCTATCTTTAAGGGTTCTGTGCCAGTGTGTATGAGCCCTTACATAGGGAGGACAGAGCTCCATTTCTTGACATTCAGGGACATGCATGCATGGCTCACCTTGGGCTTTCTTGGGTCACAGTTATTCTTGCTGTTTGCTGAGCTGTGAGAAGAAGGTAATTTGTCCTATATCTATACAGATGGCGGCATGCCTCCTTACCCCAATGTGGCACCAATATAAATGATGCTGCTATTTTTATATTGTAATATAACATATTTTATGTGATCCCTATGTGTATTTTCATCTTGGCCTCATTATAGCTGGAACGTCTGCTGCTAATATAAGCAACCTATGATTCATGGGTGACTGGCGACTGGGACACTTTTTATAGAAAGGCATACAGATTTCTTCAGCGGTTCAAGAATAGTTGGAGGAATATTGCCTTAAAGGGGTTTTCCCCAGAAGCAAATTATTCCCTATACATAGCTTATCTTGCAGATCACTGGGAATCGGACCGCTCAGATTCCCCCTTCCCATTCACCATTCTGAGTGGAGTGGTGATCGGGCAGCGCATACACCGCTCCATTCATTTCAATGGGAACACCTTAAATAAGGCACTGTTCACACTGATAAGTCTGTGTATCACTCTCTAGGGGAGGGGCTATACTACATCACTTCCTGTAATAATGGATGATAAAATTTTAAACAATGAATCATTTTTGTCGTCTTTCTCCTTCTCTAGATGAGTTTGGGCCAACGAGCAAAACTGACCTGCACACCGGATGTTGCATACGGACCCACTGGACACCCAGGAGTCATCCCTCCCAACGCTACCTTGGTTTTTGACGTGGAGCTTTTAAAAATTGAGTGAATGTATACAAGGGCAGGCTGAAAAAAAAGATCTCCAAAACCATTATCCACCTCTTCCTTTAACTGACCACCTCCACCACCATCACCCTCACTGCTGGAGAAGTCGACGAGATTGAATAGGGCCACTTCAGCAGAAAGGGGCCACACAAGTCTTCACATTAAACCATGGCACCGTCAAAGCAGACTGCAATGGCTCCCATTGCAGTCTTCTCTGGCATTATTATGACAGGACTACGGAATTTATGGTCTTCGAATGTAGGTCAATTTTTAGCGATGAATCCAGGCAGGTTCTTACCATGGTCATTGAGATATGAAGAACTCATTGATCCGCCATCACATCTCTCTCATCTAGGTCATTGATGCTTATAGAACTGGTTCATACTCACCATATATGAGGACCTTCCAAATCACATACATTCCACAAAGTTACTGTACACAACTTTTCACTGTTGAGAGAGTGTCCGTAGGTTTGAGATATATTGGTGGTGTCATTCATTGGCTGTTTGTAGGCCGGATTTCATCTACCATGTGGTTTCATCACAAAACGCGCAAAATATGAATGTATCTTAACGTGTGGCCGGTTTTAACGCCAGAACTGAAAACCATCTGCTGCTGATCCTTAAAGTCGTCCTATTCTTGGCAGCTAAAAGAGGCAGTCCCGAAAATCGAAGATCAAAATGGCATCATACGGTGTAGTGGAGTGGAAAAAGTCTTCAAAAATATTTTATTTTGAATTATTTTTTAATATTATTTTTGTTATCTAATTTTAACCCAGTTATAAATATAGTATTTACATTTTTTTGCTGTATAATATTGGCTAATTTGCTTCAAAATGGTTCTGTCCAATTGAATTATGAATATTTATATTTCCCACGGCAATTTAATTTTTTTTTTTTTTTTTTTTTTAGTACTGTGCTAAGACTAAAAAATTTGCCAAAGGGGCTGCCTCTTTAAAGGGCCTTAAGGAAAACTACCTAGGTTACTTTTATTATTTTTTTTTTTTTTTAATACATTCATCAAAGTATCTTCCCAGATCTTGGCCTCAGCCCAGAATAAAAAAAAAAAAAAAAAAAAAAAAAAAAGAATCAAAAATTTAATGAAATAAGAAAAAAAAGATACACAAAAAATAGTGAATTGATCTGCTCCACAAGAAGGGGACGCTCATTGCTGTTATTGTCATTTTATTTTCTTATGTGGCGTCTGTGTTTTTTGTCTTGAAGCTTAAAAAAAACTTTTTTGATTTCTAAGAAGACAAGGAAAGGGAGAAAAGAAAACAGAGAAAAAAACAACTAGAACCACAAATAAGTCTGCTATTTTGGCTATAACACTCTCTAAGTTGTACATTTCGTTAAGCATTTCCTTCCAGTGGGGTAAATAATTTTTGGCAATTGGGTGTTGATGGAAAAAGCCATTTTGTGTGTTGAACCAATCCTCATGAGAACACAAGCTTAGCTAGGGCTCCTGTTACTTTCATATGTTAATCCAGGCCAAAAACACTACCCTATTCTGTCTGGATAAAGGGGTTATACAGTAAACCACAAAAACGGGCCGTTCTTTACCAAAAACAGTGCCCCACTCATTAATAGGTAGTGTCTGGTCTTGCAACTCGCTCCCATCTAATGGAATGGGGCCGACCTACCATACCAGTCATAGCCCATTGATAACAACAGCACCTCTTATGGGGAAAATAAAGACTTTTTTTTTCCCAAAAATTACCCCTTTAAAGGTGACCATAGACAAGAAATTTTTGTGTTTTTGATAAATTATGATGGGTTTGAAACATACAATATGGAGACCCCAGTATGAGGGCCAATTTTTGACCACGTCATCGGGTCTATGGTGAAGGTGACAGTAGCATGGCTATTTTTGGTCTGTGTATTTTTCTTGCGGAGGAACAAGTAGAACACACAGGGACCCCAAACCTTTCCAAGTGCTAAAAACTAAAACCACAACTTTATTTCTCAGGGTTCAGTGACTGAAAACTGCTGCTCAACCATGACGATTGGCTCAACAAACAGAATGGCTTCCTCCAAAGTATATGGGAAAGGGGCAGAATTTTTTTCTGACTGGAAAGCTCCGATGGGCCGCCTGGAAGCAAGAACCTTTAATTTGCATGTGGCATAATTCACAGTACAAAAAACTAAATAATAAACCAGATAAAGCCCACTGCCTTACAGTACACTTAGGAAAGGAGGTGCTCGGGGGAAGTACTCAGCACATTCTGCGCACAAATGGGCATTAGCTAATGGTTATCTGCTGTATCACACCAACTCAGTCCTGTAAGTCTTGCTTGCTGCTGATCTAAAGAGAGCCTCTCCTTTAACTACATATATACAGATCTCTATATATATATTACAAAGATGAATAAATTTTAAGAAAACCATCATTGCTTTGTTGGTGTGGTTTTTGGTTTTATTTTTGTTTTTTTCTTCTACACTTTTTGGCTGGTTTAGTTTTCAGTTATTTTCTTTGCCAGTGAAGTCTACTCCCCTGAAACTGGTTGGCACACGTGGTGCAAAGTTTACACTTCTAGCACCCTCTGCTGAGGGTTTTTGGATGGGTGGGCCCTATGGATGGCCTCTTTCTCTATTTCCTCAAAATGCCCTAGAAGGTGCATTTGGAGCAGAAAAACCCTTGAGATGGGGTGGTCAACCTAGCACATAATGATCATTGATTGCAGGTATAGGAATGGAGGGTCTTCTAAAGGTTGAAGGATATAGTTGTGACTTTGGGGACAACCACTTCCCATTGAAGATATGTTCTTGATAATATTAGAATTAAATTAAGGTGGGAGGCTCTACAGCATGTCAGCACTATTTTCTTGCCAAAATGACAGACATCTCAATGGAAACCAATGTGCCCCAATATAAGGCATTAAGACCTGCTTGTGAACAAAACAAATATCAGTTTATGCACTCCGCGAGTTCTACGTAGCTTCAATGGTACACCTACAGTGAGGGAGTCTCCTTCTCCTCCCACACGTCCGTCGTGTAGTTGGCCCTGACAAAGCATATATAAGCTAAACACAATCCACTTCAGCGTCAGATAAAGAGTTAACAGTATGCAGCAACAACAGGGTTGCTAGTTCTCATCCACTGGTGGCAACTTGAACACGCATAGTAGTGACTGGGGCTAGGAGGACTGGCATTGATAAATCTGCCACACTGGGCTTCTCTAACTTCACCCTCTTCCTAGCCAGAAAGGACACTCTTTCCTGGCTGGCTGTGACAGGATCCTGGCACCCTCTGCTGCCTTACATGAGCGCTGATACAGTTGATCAAAGTGCATACTAAAAACCTCATACTCATGATTGTAGATTTTGCTGAGAAGCATACATCCATGGATAATACTTGGGCTGAACAGTGTGGAAATGGCGCAGTTGGGAAAAAGTCCAAGATGGCAGCTACTCTGGTCACGGTTGCTATCAGAGCCAAATCCTCTGGCTGGGAATGTGTAGGTCGCACTGAGGTGATGGGTAACCCAGTGCACCCCTTTCTACTTGTCCCCATAGTGTTAGGTGTGAATGAAGTCATAAGAGACAGTTAAAATAGGCGTTGCTCGTGGCTCTGTTTACTTGGCAAGATTCACCCAGTTACAGAGCAACATGGAGGCACATCATTTTACAGCAGGCTGGTTCTACATGTTTGGCACGTTACACACACGGACTGAAGTGGTTATTTCTCTTCATCCCTTCCTCGAGTCCTTTGACCCTTTCCACTTGCTGGATATGTGGTTATAGCACCTAAACTGTTTTGTAAAATTCTGGTCGTATAAACATAGACTCGACAATCCAAAGATATGCCAGATATATCATGCAGCATCTGTCACTGTGATAAATCTGGTGTAGTATCAGACTGCCTATCTAAATTTCCACTGTTTAACTATTAGTAAATCTGGGCCTTAGATTATAGCGGCAGTTTGCAGCCACCACTAGAAGGAGCTAGTGATAGTAAAATGATGATAATAATAGCCACTTCTTATATATAGTAGTACATGTTCATATATACTGTAAGTGCCCCCTTATCAGTGGAATTCGCCTCAAAATCACTGCCAAATTCCACCCTGATTCTGCCTCCCCATTGTATTCAATAGGAGGCAGAGATCGAAGCAGGTTGATGTACAAATAAGCAACCGACTCCATCTTGTTGTGGACTCTGCGCAGATTCATCTGCAGAACTCGCGACACGAGCCACTTTGCTGAATCGCCCTATCTAAGCCTAATCAGCGGGTGAGAGCCGAAGCAGAAAACCAGAGGGACAGAAATGGAGAGGAATGTAAAGGGGGTGTCCGGGCTTATTTTTATCCTCAGGACAGGCCTGATCAATAGGGGGCCCACGGGGGCACACTTGGCCCTCGGACCGATCAGCCATACAGAGCCACTTCATTTTGGGAACAGTTGTCCTGGGCGACTGTCTAGTTTGTTCCTGATCAGTAGTCACTGAGGGGTTAATCAATCCATATCTGGTCGGTTTCCCTTTAAACCTGTATGCGGCTGGCGGTGTTCTCAGCAGGACGGTATAATAAGGCAGGGGGTTGTGAATGTCAGCCGCAGCCCCCTGCAGTAATGATAGTGCAGGAGCCTTTACTATCACACCTTTATGTCACTCTGTCCTCTGGCTGTCTCCTGTGTACTGGCTGACACCCTGCCCATTAGCGGCAGCCGCGTCTGGTACCCTCATTGTCTTGATCCTCCTGACATCGCACCATCCACTCTATACCGGGCCTATAATTATAGTTATGTTATTTTTCTTTCTTCCGCACGGCTGCGCGACATTTGCTGGCACAGAATTGTGCGGCTGCTATTTATGTTTTCCGATAAGAGCCTCCCCTGCAGCCATCATTTTTGTTGTTCCCTGGTTAACCCTTTGAAGCCTGGGTTTACACCGTTCTGCTATTCTGTGCTATTTTTTTTTTTTTGTATATTTGGAGTTTATTAAATACATTTTCTATTTCACTATATAAAAAAAAATTAAATATTGCAATTTTTACACCGACCACCGAGGCCTCCTTGTCTCTTTTCAGCTTGTGATGTGTGCGCTGGGGGCGGAGTCAGCGGTCACTGATCACGCAATGAAAGACAACCTTGTTACTATCAATCTATTTCGTCCCAACTTGGATCAATTCCACCCAGTCCCTTTGTGCCCCCACCCAGTATATTCCCCTTGTGGCCTCCAGAGTATGATGCCCCCTAATTGTGTCCCCAACACAATATAAATAATAACCCCTTATTTTGACCCCCACACAGCGTAAATAATGCCCCCTTCTTGTGGCCCCCCCACACAATATAATTAATGCCCCCTCATTGTGGCCCCTACACATTAGAAATAATGCTCCCTCATTGTGGCCCCCTACACAGCATAAATAATAATTCTTGTGGCCCCTAGACACTATAAATAATGCCCCCTTCTTGTTTCCCCCACACACATAAATAAGGCTCCCTCCTTGTGGCCCCCATACAGTATAAATGATACTTCTTGTGGCCCCCCAGACACTATTGTGGTCATCACACAGTATAAATAATACCCCCTCCTTGTGGCCCCCATACAGTATAAATAACGCTCCCTACATGTGGCCCCAAATACAGTATAAACAACACCACCTTCTTGTGGCCCCTACACATATGAATAATGCTCCCTTATAGAGATGGGCAAACTGGATTCGACGCAAATATTCCAAATTTTTTGTTTTTTAATGAAACTGAACAAATGGCAATTCGCTTTGGACAAACAAAAAAGGCCACTGCATTATACTCTCCTGTGACATCATGCCGCGGAGTCACCGTGAGCCCTGTGATTGGGCCACCAGTGGGCATGTCGAGCGTCATGACACTCAGAGTGCCCATGTCAATGCTTGGGCCCAATCACCGACCTCAATGGTGACCCCAGATGTATGACATCACAGGGAATAATAGGGGAGTTATGGATTGGAATTACCCTGTAACGGGTCCAACACCTCGCCGTGTCTCAATCACTTCATTATCTCGTCTACATCGTAATATATAACATCATGTCCACAGTACATGGACCAATTGGGTGTAGTGTCATCTCCCCCCCTGGATTTCCCCTATTCTGTGCCCTGTGGCTATATTGAAATACAATTCACATCTACACTTTATATCTACAAAAAAATCTACCTGTTATCAAGATTTTTTTTTTTTTTTGATAATGTCGCCCTCGGCCATAAAACTGGGGGGTATATTGGATCTGTGAGCACTAGAGAAACCTACTGTACTAAAGATAGTATATAAATACGCCACAAGTGACTGTTACCATGGCAACCATTCTATTGTATTCTCACGATGACAAAGTCAACACGACTGGTACAGAGAGATTCAGCTCCACAAAAGGGGTGAAGGACTCCATATCACACCAGAGGTGACAGGGGGACATTACTATAGCAAATGGATCCTGGAAAATACAATCATTAAAAAATATCACCAGCAAAAACAAGACAAAAACATCACTAGGGGCAGATTTATGTTGACTGGTAGGCCTGTAGTCTTACCAGCTGCCGCACTAGTGAATACAGGCACTTGCTGATCGGCGCACATTGACACTAGAGGGGTATGTTCACTATTTCACTAACCACCCATACAGCAGCATAGAAGGTGTGCAAAAGTTTTGGTGGTAGGAGATTCTCCTATAATAAAACCAGATAGTGATATATAGATATTTCTAAGCTGATTGTAGATTTTTTTATTCTATGTTCTGCACATGATCATGGGGGCGGCCATCTTGTCTGAGCTTCTCCTCGACTCTGTTAACAGCATTTAGAAGATATGTTTTACGGCATAGTCATGGCCATAGGCAGCAATAGTCTGGATCCGACTCATTGAGGTCAATGGAGAGTTTTCTAGACATGATCAGTGCAGGAACAGGGAGGAGAGAAGATGTGACATCATCTATTGTCAGTAGTAGATGCAATGAGTTAGTGGTGTTATCGATAGAGGTGTTATCTGCAGCGCTGTAATACTGTCTGTGATGTAAATGAGGTGACTGCTGCAAAGAAAACACACAGAGTCTTAGTGGCCAGAGTGAAAATTGCCAGACATAAGACTTATTTTTGAAATATAGAGTACATATATAGTGACATGGAAAATATTTTTTTTAAAAATCATCAAAAATTCATTAAAAAAAAAAAAAAAACTTTGGAAGATTCGAGCAATAATTTACCTCTTATCTTAGAGACCTGTGATGTCACAGGATATTTTATAGCAGAAGAAGTGTGCGGGGATGTGATCTGTCTTCTCTGCATTTCCCTACTCTGTACAGGGGGGACAAGAGTCTCTATAGCTCTGCATTATAGACCTGTAGGCATTTCATGTGCAGCATTATGGTGCCTCTGTGGGGCACATGACACGATGCAAAACTGATCCATAATAATCAAGTGCATGGGCCGTTTGCTCATTCACAGCCCGATCCCCTCTATGGGAGGGAGCTCTTCCCCTATGGGAGTGCGTCTGGCTAACCATGCATGTCTTATGACTAGTGGGTGCTAGGAGTTTTCCTGTGCACTACAAAAAAATAAATAAAAAATAGCACCGCTAAGTGGCCACCCTCATGATTGCACATGTCTGCAAATTGAGCATTATTATAGGAGTGGGGTACATATGCACCCACTAAACAGCCAGCAAACTGCCATTATATTCTGATTTTGGAGGCTTCACCTGTCAAGAGAGCCCCATAACATGAGTACTAGCGCCTCATACAAATTATACTGGATATCAGAGGATGAGTGCTGTGGTTAGTCACCTTACCCAATGCCATAGACAGTGAATAGAGCAGCAGTACTCATCCTTGACCACCACAGGCACAACGGTGGAGGTCCAGTTGGTCAGACCCCCACCAATAAAGCAGTTATTCCCTCCCCAGCAGACATCTTGGTATTAGTGCCTATTCACGCTCGAGCTGTGTGTTTAATGGATTAGTGCAGAATTAGTTTTTTCACTGACCCTTTCACCTCAGTGGGTGAATCCTGTCAACAGAGCAAATAGTACAATTTCATGGATCATGGGTGCAATATATCCAATGAAGATGGCCGCCCTAATAGGCTCTTACCAGAATACACCTTTCATGTCCTCATCAATGTGCGGTATTATATACCACTAGAGAGCTGACTGAATTCAGCGCACTGTCAGCTTACCGGGTATGTGCCCCAGTGCTAGAGATATCGGTGCTGTTAATTTTGGCACCAATAACTCCCCCACTGTCAGAAGGGTGGGCCTTACAGCCTAGTGTCATAGCTGTGAGGAACCCCCGCCTGACAGTACAAGGTTATGTTAGAGTACAGTTGGGGGAAAGGCGTTCCATATAGCCCAGCGATGACGCCCAACCTTCTGACAGTGGGGAGACATCTCACACCAATATCTCCAGCACTGGGGCACATACCGGGAAAGCCGAAAGTGTGCTGAGTCGGCTCCCTAGCAGTATATAATACCACATCAAAGGTCCTCTTTAATACTGCAGCCATGTGAGTTTACTCGAGTCCAAGGACATCTCGTAGGTCAGCACCCTTCACACTCCAGCTGTTGTAAAACAACTCCCAGCATTCTCCATTCACTGCTATTGAAGTTCCAACAACAGCTGTGCAAGTGTACATGCTGGGAGTTGTAGATGGCCAATGTCTGCCGCAGTAATTTACGTAAAGCCACTGTCTAGTAATGAGTTCAAAATGTCATGGAAGTCAGTACCTACAGTGGATACTTACCTGCTATATAATTTCCTCAGACCTTGCTGCTGTAATCTGTGACCACCATTTAGCTACAGTGCCCACAGGGAGTCTGAGACACGCCTCCTGTCTCATCATTGGTCCAGACTGCTGCTCTGCCTCATCTGATTGGTTGCTGTGTATAACACAGGAGATATAATAGCCATGTGATAGTACTTGGAGCAACACAAGCCTAAAAAAAAGAAGACACTTGCGTAGAATTATAAGAAGATCTGAGTGTACATAACTTGTGTTTATTGGTATCTCTATCCATCTATGATCAGCATGAAACACATACAGGGCCGGGGCACTCATCTCTGAATCCACAATGGGGTCTGGGGTCCTCTACCCCAAACAGGAAGTGTTCAATGAATGGCGGACTCCTCACGTCAAGGAAAACATAACAAATATTCAGTCCTTACAATACAAGTCCATGTGTCCTTCCACCTACTGGAAAACTCAGGAGCCATACAAAAGTATAAAAAAAATATATATATCTCGTTTTATTTTGGGGGATCGGTGTTTATTCCATATTTCTCTTTCAGAAGCTTGAGCTGTTCCTCTTTCTTCTTGGTGTCCATCTTCTGGAAGGCCTGAAAAAGAACAGAGAAGAAAACATATATACTATTAATAATACCCACGTACTACACAGAAAAAAAAAGAGAAACAGCGCCTCCAATGTCCATGGTCTGTCTGGGGTATTACAGTTCAGCACCATATACCTAAATTTAACCAGTTCATATCCAGGGTATTTTTGGTTTTCAGGACCAGACACTGTATAGCAGTTTTCAGAATCTCTTAATTTAATGACTAAGGTTGGGTTCACATCTGCGCTGGGTGTCTGTCTGGTGCAGGTCAGTCTAAAATCGCCAGCTGAAAATGTCCTGCAAGCCCGACTTTCGTCGGGCACTTTCAGTTAAAATGAACGGCACCCAATGGACCCCATTATAGTCAATAGGTCCGCTATTTTATTGGTCCATTTGTTCAGCGCTAGTTATTTGTTGAGCTACTGTAGTTATTTTTGGGTTCTTTTTTTCCATGGACTCTTCAGATTTTTTTTATATTTTTTTTTATAGCATCTGGAACACATGAACCCATTCCAGTATCCAGTGATCGCCGTATGTCTGGCATCACTATACCCTGGCAGTAACCTGGTATCACTAAGGAAAGCTGAGTCTGAACAGTCATGTAACATATGGACAGGCCAGGTCCGCCAGTGCGAAAGGATCTCTCTGTGAGTTAATCTCTGCTCTGAGTAGTCTCTAGTTATGTGACGACATATGGTGCCTTCTTGCAATCTTTTACCTCTTCTGATAAGATTCTGGTATCTAAAGAACACAAATCGGAACGGTAAGAGTATCAGGCGCTGGATCCTAGAAATCCACAAACGTACCCGGTTTGCATTGTAGTACAGGACCACCAGGTATCTGTTACACACGTTGAAGCCAGAGAGGTGATCGCAGGCATTCTTGGCATCAAAGATGTCTTCATATACAACGTACGCTGTACCTCTGGTCTCTGGGGTGTTTCCGCTACAACAGATAGAAAAATCATTAAGAGACCCATTTTGTGTTACCAAAGACTACAATAATAAAACACAAGTAACAAGCCGCAATACTATACTGGAAAATGGAATATCCCGATATACGCTGTAGTGAGATCTCAGTGGACATGCTATATACATGGCCATATAGTGAGTCTATGGATGGGACATGAACTTGATGTCACTGGAAACAGTCAGCAAGCTTAACATTTGACTCATCCCTAACAACTTAGCTAAGTTCCTATAGTGAAGAAATAGTTTTTTTTCTCCCTATATCACTGAATCAACTACAGGACTTGTCCACCTAGATCCCAGAGTATTTCATCTCTGCCTCACCCGATGGGTGACAGATTCCACACAGGTAACGTATATGTCCTGGTGTATATGGTAAATGGAGGCCATAAGCCTGATGTGAACAGAATCTAAGATCTATCAGTCTGGAGACCAGGACGTTTAGTTCAGAGGACTACCTGGATTGGATACAACTGTAGCAAATGCTCAGCTATCACAAGTACTCAGATTGCCCAAGATTTCTATATGTAAACAAGAAGGTTAACATCAGCTAAACAGACTCAAAATGAGGGCAAGACAAAATACAAAGAACAGGAAAAAGTTGAAAAAGTTTTTCTTAAGAGTCATTAAAGGAGTTATCCCACTCAGGATAGGGGACAAGTGACGGCTGGGACCCCCTTCGCAATCATGAGACTGGAGGTCTGTAAGTGCCTCGTGTGGATGGAGCTGTGACGCTCATGTATGACCACTACTGCATTAACCCCACAAGTACCATAGGAACTGAATGGTGCATCTGCTGGGCACTCACACTACCGCTCCATCACACTGTGCACTCAGAGCACTTGCAGACAACATCTCTTGATCGTTCGGGGTCCCAGTGGATGGTCCCCCAGCAAACAAACACTTATCCCCTATCCAAAGGATCCAGATTAAGGGTAGGATAACCCCTTTAAGCTTTATACACATACAGTGCTGGCCAAAATTATTGGCGACCCCTGCAATTCTGTCAGATAATACTCAATTTCTTCCAGAAAATGATTGCAATCACAAATGCTTTGGTAATAATATCTTCATTTATTTTGCTTGCAATGAAAAACACAAAAGAGAATGGAAAAAGTCAAATCATTGATCATTTTCACAACCCAAAAATGGGCCAGACAAAAGTATTGGCACCCTCAGCCTAATACTTGGTAGCACAACCTTTAGACAAAATAACTGCGAACACCCGCTTCCGGTAACCATCAATGAGTTTCTTACAATGCTCTGGTGGAATTTTAGACCATTCTTCTTTGGCAAATTTCGCCAGGTCCCTGAGATTTGAAGGGCGCCTTCTCCAAACTGCCATTTTGAGATCTCTCCACAGGTGTTCTATGGGATTCAGGCCTGGACTCATTGCTGGCCAGTTTAGAAGTCCCCAGTGCTTTCTCTCAAACCATTTTCTAGTGCTTTTGAAGTGTGTTCTGGGTGATTGTCCTGCTGGAAGACCCATGACCTCTGAGGGAGACCCAGCTTTCTCACACTGGGCCCTACATTATGCTGCAAAATTTGTTGGTAGTCTTCAGACTTCATAATGCCATGCACACGGTCAAGCAGTCCAGTGCCAGAGGGAGCAAAGCAACCCCAAAACATCAGGGAACCTCCGCCATGTTTGACTGTAGGGACCGTGTTCTTTTCTTTGAAGGCCTCTTTTTTTGCGCTGTAAACTCTATGTTGATGCCTTTTCCCAAAAGGTCTACTTTTGTCTCATCTGACCAGAGGACATTCATCCAAAAAGTTTTTGGCTTTTTCAGAAAGTTTTGGCAAACTCCAGCCTGGCTTACCTTTTTATGTCACTGGGTCAGAATTGGGGTCTTCCTGGGTATCCTACCATAGAGTCCCTTTTCATTCAGACGCCGACGGAAAGCACGGGTTGACACTGTTGTACCCTCGGACTGCAGGGCAGCTAGAACTTGTTTGGATATTAGTCGAGGTTTTTTAGCCACCATCCGCACAATCTTTCCTTGAAATCTCTCGTCAATTTTTTTTTCCGTCCACAAATAGGGAATAGCAAAAATGATTGATCAATGTTTACCACTGACATGAAGTCCAACTCCGACTCCACCAAAAAAGGCACCGACTCCGACTCCAGAGACTCCAGCCCTGGCACTGCTAAACCTTATAGGTTCACTCTGAACTCAGTCCCATCATTATATGAGGCATAGAACAGACCTTTACAGGACATTTCATCATTTTCAACATTTCAACATTTGCCCAAATGTCTTATGAAAATATATTCAGCACATACTGCATTGGGCTACTAACTGTACCAATTTATTATATAGTTTGGGAGAAGGAGTCGGTCCATTTTATACCGACTCCGACTCCACCAGGATAGGCACCGACTCCGACTCCACAGCCCTGCTTTAGGCTTCGGGACACTGCGCCCGGTAGACACAGGAACATTCAGGTCTTTGGAGATGGACTTGCAGCCTTGAGATTGCTCATTCTTCGTGACAATGGTGCTTGTCAAGTCCTCAGCAGTTCTTTGGTCTTTCTTTTCTCCATGCTCAATGTGGTACACACAAGGACACAGAACAGAGGTTGAGTCAACTTTAATCCATTTCAACTGGCTGCAAGTGCGATTTAGTTATTGCCACCTCCTGTTATGTGCCACAGGTAACTAACAGGTGCTGTTAATTACGCAAATTAGAGACTGCGTCACATGATTTTTCAAAGGGTGCCAATACTTTTGTCCACCCCCTTTATGTTTGGTGTGGAATTATATCCAATTTGGCTTTTTGACAATTCTTATTGTGGTTTCCCATTGAATGGACAAATTAAATGAAGGTATTATTACCAAAGCATTTGTGATTGCAATCATTATCTGCAAGGAATTCAGTATTATCTGACAGAATTGCAGGGGTCCCATTAGCTTTTGGCCAGCACTATAAAACTGAAGTGTGAAACAGCAACTGAAAGCTCTCAGGGGTACATGGGGTCTGTGCCCATGTATTCATCCCATCATGATCTAACTGGTAGACCATGACACCAGATGAAGAGTAGAGCCGCATAATAAGGTAATAAACCAAGTTCAACTTACACTCTGATCTGCCGGATGGGGCCGTATTTCCCAAAGATGTCGTACATCTCTTCCCCTGTGATTTTATAAGGTAAGTTCCTGATGTACAGGATGCGGTTCACCTCTGGAGGTAAGCGAATCTGAAAGAAAAAGGGCAACAGTCTATCAACCTATGAATGATGGCAGCGACATTACTGCTGCAATACCAATGACACAAGTGATTCTTAGGAGTATGTTCAGACCATACAGTACTGGCTCCTAAAAAGAGTTTCCAATCTAACACTTATCCTCAGTAGGTGTATGGCTGCTTTAGGAGGCAGGCAATTGTTGGGACCCCTCCCCTACATTGGGGACCATCTCCCTGAATGCAGCAGTGGTCACACTATGGCTCCATTCACACAGGTGATCACTTACCCACCAGCCTATGGGACTGTCAGTGAGAAAACCCTCTACACATCTAGTTATTATCCCAGTAGGAGAGCGCTCTGCATCCTGGGTAGTCCTTTATACCTAGAGTTGCACTACACCTCTCAGCATGCCTTGAAAACCTTAGAAACAAAGCTACTGGTTATTAGGACTTGCTGGGAGTTGTAGTATCACACCAGCTGCTGTAGACATACACAACATACGTTACATACAGTGACACTACAGAGCAGTATTACAGCGTGTACTACACTATAGCGCCCCCTACAGTCCGCGCACACCAGGCTCCCCGCTAGCACTCACATTAGCACGTTTCGCCGCTTGCATCGCCATTGTGGCCGCTGTGTGAAGGAAACTCCCGGAGACTACGAAAAAGAAGCAAGACTCGGCCACCAGCCTGACACACCGGAAGAGGAAACTCCCAGCAGTGACATCACCACAACAGAGAAACACTTCCGGCGCACTCAACTAGACGTATGACGCCCTCATGTGACCTGTTATGTGGCGGCCATTTTTAATTTGGGCAAAGGTTTTTCTTTCATTTAAATTATTATATAATAGAAATTATGGATTTGACAATCCTTTACTAGTATTAGTTTGTATATGTTTGCAATAAAATATACAATGTAATAAAATATATCATTTTATTATAATTTTATATGTAATGTAGATATTTTTATTATTGTAATATATAATTTTATATGTAATTTAGATATTATTGTAATATATTATAATTTTAATAAAATATATAATTTTAATAAAATAATGGTAACGACAATTATTATTTTCTATTTAAAGGTATTTTCAAAGAAAGATATAAATAAAAATACATATTTCCTTTGGTGGTTGTCATGACTCCGCCCCCACTGGCTACCCACTTTCTGACATCTCATCCACCCAGTCACATGATGCAACCATGTTGAGCTTCACTGATGAAAACTCTCACAGAAAAAAAAAAAAAAAGAGCTTTGTCACCCATAGCAACCAATCACAACACGTCTCTCATTTTAGGAAGGAGTTGTGTAAGACACGTTCTTTATCGGGCTGGCTGATGCTTGAATTTCCAAGGATTGCTTCCAAATATTCAGGACCATCCTTCCAAAATTCAGGACCCTTTCAGGACAAGAACCTCTAGGAAATCTAGCATTAAAAGGGGTGGTCCAAGACTGACAATTAATAACCTATTCCTTATGATATGTCATTAATTTGAGATCGGTGGGGGTCCGACACCCAAACCCTGCACCGATGTTTAAGGCACACTGTATGGAGCCAGAAGCAGACGGTTTCATCCTCTGTATCGTGGTCCAGCTGCGCTATTACAGCTCAGCTCCCATACACTCGGCCACAGCACAGTGTACAGAGCCATCTGCTTCTGGCTACAGGAATTTGCTACAGATTTTGAGGCAGAATCCGCCTCAAATTCCACCTGAAATCTGTCTCCCATTCATTTCAATGGGAGGCAGTAGTTGATTTTTTTTCAGTTAGCGGAAAAATAAGGGTCCTACTCGTTCTTCAGGTGGATGCCGCCTGAGAAATCCCATTGAAATGAACAGGAGAAGGAAAATACGCCCTTTACCATCGGGGCAGAAGTTGGCCCTGCCCAATAGGCAAAATACAGCGGCACTCTTCTTCAAATTCAGCATCAAAATCAGATTAAAATTCAGCGTCAAAATCCTCGTCTGTTTTTGACCAGCAGAAAAAATCTGCTTCAAATTCCTGAAGCAGAAATTTTCTGCTTGACAAATTCAGCATCATATTCCTATGTATGAACCTACCCTTAGGCCAGGACTACACGAAGCGAAAACTGCGTCGTTTTACAGTTACTGCAAAGTGGATGGATATTGCGGAAAAATATGCGCAGCGGACATGCTGCGATTTCTAAAACTGTTGCAATTATATCTACGGAAACGCTGGCGGTTTCCCTATAGGTATAATGGAAGCAGAAAGTCCGCAGAGGAAACCTCTGTGGATTTTCTGTGAAAAGCGCTGCGAAAAAAAAACCGTGATGTATCGCCGCAGCAGTTTTTCCCACAGCGCTTTACGTAATAGGAGCAGCATGGCAGCCCCGTCCACTGAATAGTGGCAGTTCCCGTGAACAGTAGCTCCTTTCCTATTACTTGTATAGCAGCAGTGCTGCGCACATCGCCCGTCCACTATCAGCTTCTGGCACCCGGAGGCTACTAAAACAGATGATCTGCTTGGGGTCCAGGCATCTCAGCCCCCAACAGATCACATAGTGATGACCCATCCTATGGTTAGGTCATTAGTATGAAAATTCAAATTGGGGCCGGAAAACCCCTTTAATATTTCCCAGATCACTAACATCACTATCCTAAACCCAAGAGATTTTAGATAAGAAAAATGTTTGTGTACAAATCCAGTCTCACAAAATGTCACCCAAACACATTATAGTAAAAGACCCAGAGAGTTATTATGTGGACAGTTTATTATAAGAAAAGTATAATAAAACAGCATCAAATAATCACCGTATTGGTCCCTTCATGTGAAAAATGAGAAAGCAGGTTTATGCAAGTATGGGAAATATATTCTTTACACATTTCCGTCTCTTTATGACCTTAATAATAGAAATGTTCATGAAAATATATTCCTCCAGCGTCTTCATGGCAGATGATGTGCCTCTCCATGTGTGATCAGATGATGATATATTCTATAAATCTCTCTCTCTCTCATATATATATACATATATATATACCTTTTGTGGATATTCCTGAGCTGAGCGCACACTATAAACCATAGGCATGTCCAAGGACTTTAGTGTTTCCTGAGGCACATCACCCTACATACATACACTTGTGACATGCTTATAGTGCAGCTCAGTCCCATTTTTGGCAGTTTTGTAGACATTTTCAGGCAGAATATGAGCAGACTTACAAATATTCTACAGTAGAGGGGCGGAGCATGACAACATCCTGCTGTCATGCTCCTCCCCCTCAGGCCCTGCACTAGACATAACAGTATCTACTTGCCCGGAGTATTTCCTTAAGCATAATTCCCATCATCACATGACTTTACACTGATGGCAGTTCTGGTAAAATGATTGAATATCCTATTTTTATGCGCTTAAATGCATCACTTCCATTTTCAGATTAAGAGCTTCCCCAGTCTGGGTTTAGCTGGTCACTCATGTCCTTTTGTCCACTAGTGGTTAAAGTTTAGGTCTGTAGAGGGTGAAAAATATTTTTTAAAAATTGAGTGACCCCCATTACCAGTCATATGACTTTTTGAAGGAAGCCATATTGTAGTGGCATCATATTGTACAGTATGGGGAAATTATATGGACCAGGCTGACATGTATAGTGAAATACAAGTGATCCATAGTTATAAAGCCAACATTTGCCCCTCCAGGCTTACACTGGCATGTGCAGGACGATTTTGCCCGTGTTCTTGTTGTCTTCCATGCGCTGGTGGGCATCAGCAATCTTCTGCAGGGGGTACACACTGTCCACTATCGGCCGTAGATGAATGGGACCTCCAGGGGCAAAGTAAGGCAGAGCCTGCTCTGTAAAGGCCTTCACCAGCTCTGCTTTATACTGTGGCATAGAAAGAGCAAAGAATTATCACATGCATCAGCCGCTCAGGTATTAAAACTGTATAATCCCTTTAAAGAGAGCATATTCCCCCCCCCCCCCCAGGGGTCCTGGATTAAGCAGGACTGCCCTGTTCATGTCCTCATACTCATTGGGGATTAAAGGGGTTATGCTGCAAACAATATTTATCTTCTATCCATAGGACAGAGGATAAATCACTGATCAGCGCAGGCGTAGTGAAAGCAGAGCCCCCCCCCATTCACTTCAATGGGAGCTCCAGAGATAGCGGAGTGCTGTACTTCAGCGGTGGCAAAGTGTCTGTTCATCAGCTTTTATTGCAGGCGCATTCACAACATGGGTAAAACACCCCTGTTCTCAGGATCGTTGGGGGTCTCAGTGGTCAGACCCCCACTGATCACCTATTTGTCCTCTGTCCTGTGGATAAAGGATAAATATCATTTGTGGTATAATCCCTTTACAAACCAATGATAATCCCCAGTTTTAGAGGAGACATGATCACTACTGCCAGCAGGTGGCAACATAACTCAGCGATGCAAAGAAAAATCAGAGGAGGCTGGAGGATTGGGAAGGGACTGCGGTTTGCACTTAAAGGGACACGTGACTGGCACTTATGAGAGACGTAGCATGTGGCTGTACTTTATACACTGTACATAGGAGCATGTGCCTGAATTATTATAATCGAGGCATGGGTCACACAGTATTTGGGAGTTATATGACTGTCACTTTATATGGGAGACATGACCTTACACTGTATATGGGTGCATGTGGATGGTACTTTATATGGGAAACATGTTCTTATACTGTATATGGGACATGTGGTTGGCACTTTATATGGGAAACATGTTCCTTCACCGTATAAGGGACAAGTGACATACTGATAGGGAATGTAGATTGTGAGCCCTATATGAAACAGTGACTGACAAGGTCTGTAAAGCGCTGCGGAATATGATGGCGCTATATAAGTAAGCAAAATACTAACAAAATATTTTTGCTCACTCACCTTACTAGAGCGGGATCTCAGGAGACTGCCAAGAAGGCTTCCTCTTTTCCACAGCAGCTTGGCCAGCAAGTCTCCATTAATCTCGCCGGAGCCCATGAGCCCATAGACCACCCAGCGGCCATCAGTGTTAAGACATTCCAGGTTCTTCTCCCAGTGAGTGGCGCCCACACAGTCTAAAATAACATCTGCACCGACATCTGATGAAACATAATGGACAGATCAGGATAAACCAAGGCATGTAAGTCACATATACAGCACTTATAAGAGACAACATAATAAACTATTCAATGTAAAAAAAAATAGGTAAAATTAAAAAAAAAAATAATACAATACTCACTTCTTAAATCCACTGCCGCTCCCATGGTCCCCGCTGGTCTTTGCTTACCTCCTTCCACTGAGGCCACGCCACACATACTTGCAGCCAATCACTTTCCTCCGAGTTGACCCTAGCATGCGATTGGCTGCAGCACTAACATGGTTGTATGTGATGTCATCACTTATGGGCATGTAAGCTGAGACTGACCGGGACCAATAGAGAAGTGGGATATTGAAAGTTTTTTTTTTTTCAGTTTTTGTTTCTTAATTTTATCCTGGACAATCCCTTTAAATGGCAAAATTCTGTCCACCTACAGCTGCCACTAGGGGGAGCTGACTGTGTACTGATTATAACAGTATGCAGTAAGTATAAAATATAACTATAGTATTGATATTACTCACAATACAACTCATATATTATTATTTTAATTCATTATTTATTATGTAATTAATTCATTATTTTATATTATTTACAATAATGGCCGCAGGTGGGGTATCTACTATATTCCCAAAATTTTCTGAGTATACCCCTGGGCGGTTGCAGGATAGACCCTCCCATGTGTCCATTTAGGGCTCCCTCCTGTGCCAGATCACTAAGCCATGCTCAAACACAGATCTTTGCAACATATTTACTAACGTAAGAAAGAAAAACCGCCACACCCTGCACTTATCACAGTACACTATGGCTGCTGCCTGACTCACCAGGTTTGTTCACCCCGCCAGCATCCAAAACAAACAATTATGGAAAAATTATAATAATATAAAAACTAATGATTTGGTAGACAAGAAATTCTCAGAAGGAACACCAATTACGGAAAGAATAATGCGTGAACACAGCGCACTGCACGTACTACCGCAGAGGGAAAAACATTATCATTAACTTTTTTAAGGGTGTGCATACTTTTGCAACCAATTTATCTATAGTAAGAAATGAAGCAACTTTGCCTTCATTAACAATCCCAGCTCCTATAGAGACCTATGTGTCTCCATGGTAACAGACTACAAACAAGCCATGTGTAGTCTGATCCTGCAATCTTACTCCATTTCTAACTGAAAACCCCTTTATTGTCAGAATTATGACATGTCAACGGGCTGCTAATATATGAGACATTTACAGGGTTATGGCACCCCAAAATCTATGGAGAATATAACACACGTATAAGAATGCGCTTACTGTTTGTAGCCGCAAGACATTTTTTCCCAAAATCCTCCTCTTTGTAATTGAAACCAGCAGCAGCGCCAAGTTTCTTGGCAATTTCAATTTTGTCTGATGACCCTGCTGTTACCATGGGGACTGCTCCGGCCAAGCGACACAGCTGGATGGCGGCCGTACCAACACCACTGGCTCCGGCGTGTATCAGAACCGTCTCCCCTTTCTGAACTTTACCTGTGGAAGAATGGGAACCAGCGTTCAGAAATTTTACAAAACTGAGCCATTCAAGAGACTTGGTTCAGCCAGAAAACTTACCCACAAGGTGCAGGAGCTGGAAGGCAGTGAGCCAGGCTTCAGGAATGGCAGCGGCATCAGTGTCAGTCATGCCCTGGGGGATGGGTATGAGCTGGCTTGCAGGCACTGTTACATATTGAGCATTACCCCCTCCAGCAAGAAGTGCCATCACCCGATCTCCAACCTTCCACTGTCCATCAGCACCCGGACCAAGGGCTACCACAATACCGGCAGCTTCCAGACCTAAAATCTGACTGGCACCAGGGGGTGGCGTGTACTTTCCTCTTCTCTGCAAAACCAATAAAATATAATGAATCACTTGTGGTGAAGGAATAGGCAAAGCATAACTGATAGACCAAGTAATGCCTTGTGATGTTCATGGGAGGGGCTCTAAGATCTTCTATTATGTTCATGGGAGGAGCTCTAAGTTATTCTATTATGTTTATGGGAGGAGCTCTAAGTTCTACTGCTATGTTCATGGGAGGAGCTCTAAGTTCTACTATTATGTTCATGGGAGGAGCTCTAAGTTCTACTATTATGTTCATGGGAGGAGCTCTAAGTTCTACTGCTATGTTCATGGGAGGAGCTCTAAGTTCTATTATTATGTTCATGGGAGGAGCTCTAAGTTCTACTATTAAGTTCATGGGAGAAGCTCTAAGTTCTATTATTATGTTCATGGGAGGAGCTCTAAGTTATTCTATTATGTTTATGGGAGGAGCTCTAAGTTCTACTATTATGTTCATGGGATGAGCTCTAAGTTCTACTGCTATGTTCATGGGAGGAGCTCTAAGTTCTACTGCTATGTTCATGGGAGGAGCTCTAAGTTCTACTGCTATGTTCATGGGAGGAGCTCTAAGGTCTACTAATATGTTCATGGGAGGAGCTCTAAGTTTTATTATTAAGTACATGGGAAGGGTTCTAGGTTCTTACTATTATGTTCATGGGAAGGGTTCTAGGTTCTTACTATTATGTCCATGAAAGGGTCTGTAGATGCTACTATTATGTTCATGGGAGATGCTCTGTTTTACTGTTATGTTCATGGGAGGAGCTTTAAGTTCTACTGTTATTTTTAAGGGAGGAGCTCTAAGGTATACTATTATGTTCATGGAGGGAGATCTACATTCTACCATTATGTTTATGGGAGGGGCACTAGGTTCTACTATTATGTTCATAGGGGGGCTCTAGATTCTACTACTATGTTCATAGGGGGCTCTAAATTATCCTATTATGTTCATGGGAGGGGCTCTAGATTCTACTATTATATTCAGAGGAGAGGTTTAAATTCCCTGACATGTATAGGATAGTTTATATTATGTACATGGCAGTGAATATAAGTTTACTACATCATAATTGGCAACTGTCCGGTTGTCATGAATTTTCAGTAGCAGAAAATGTCAGTCTTAACCCCCCCCCACCCAAAATATTTTAATTCCACATCATATAAACATTTCTTCTTGCTCTCAGTGAATTGGGGCATTCTTGTTTACACCCAGATACTGAAATGTCATCCTGATTGTGTCCAGCTGATACAGCTGCACAGCTCGTTACAAAAGGCTGCTTTGATACATTGTAACGATACATACAAGTCATGCAGGACAGGTTTGAGAGTCACTGGAGTCATTAGAAAATAAGAAAGTTTCTTGCCTCTTAAATTACAACACACCTGTAATAAATCGGCTCGGTTCAGGGCACTTGCATGGACTTGCACCAGAACCTCTCCTTCCTTTGGGAGGGGTCGGGGGGAATTCTTTAATGTATAGATTTTCTGGCCCTCCGGGGGTATCAAAGAATGCTGCCTGCATTTTCCCTGCAAAGCATAAAGCATAATGTACAATAAACTACAATTCCCACATTACCAGTTCACCTTGATAAAATCTAACTAGTCACATGAGTTACATCTATTACTGGGATCGCTCGATGACACCCAATATAGCTGCCATTACACAGATTAGACAGAAATTGGCAAAAGTTGTGAGAATTCCCCTGTATGAGCTAAACCAGAAAGCAGATATTAGCCGTTTTCCTGCTGAGACCCCCAGCGATCATCTGTAATCTGTGGGGGAATTGGGTAGCAAGTGTTTAATTTCCATGCAGCGCCACCACAGGAGAAATGAGGTATTACACTGGACTGATGTAGAGGATATCACCTATCTGCAGAGGCATCTATTAACCATATCAGCTAGCCATCTCATGTGTTTGGGAGCAGATTTCCCGGGAGATAAGGGTGCCTGATTCAAGAGGCCCAATCCTTTCGTTCTCAGGAAGATTAGCCATCACCGGAGATTTGTGATCTGACCACTTATAAGCTCTTTGAAGAGGCTGTAGCAGTCAGGTGTACACTGCGTCCTCTTCACTGCTTACACAGCGCACATACATTGTATAGTGGCTGTGCCTGGTATTGCAGCTCAGCCTCATTAACTTGAATGATACTGAGCCGCAAGCAAGTCATGTGACAACACTTGGCCTATGACGAGGAGGTGGCACTCACCTGAGCACACTGTCCATTTCAAACAGCTAATCGGCAGGGGTGCTGGACCCTCACCAATGTAATGTAGATGAACTAACCAAAGGAAACTGCCAGAAGTCATTGCATAAAGAACAGCCTTACAACCTTCCTATATACAGCTGCTTGCTGTAATTGAATGAAAATATCATTGTTTACAACCGGAGCGTGAAAACCTTTGCAGACTGCAAGCAGAGATCTTGAAAAATGTGACCTAATATAAGGGTAGTGTGAACGCCCCCTTACAGCTGAGAATTTGCTACAATTGTATCCGGTTCCGAGAATCATCTGTGAGTGAAATGCTCCTGTCTTAATTGGTTTGTTACAAAGTATCAGTCTGGAGTCCGGACTCTTTTAGAGCACTGTACAGACTGGCTACAAAGTTAGCAAAGCCCCTGCTGTGAGAAGCATTAGGTCTGATAAGGCTCTCACTCACATTGAACGTTTCCATTCACTCACAGCAAGCAGAGATCATGACAAGGATGTCTTCAGACCTAATAAAGTATGATAGAAAGCTGCAGAAGGTTTCATTACGCAATGATTAAGCTTCATTGACATCAAATAGGAAAATTCCTTTAATACTACAGAATATCACAAAATCTGCATGAGAGGACAGAATACTCCTCGCCGCCCCTTCTGTAACAGACAAGACGCAGTCACACACATAACCTGCACTCACCCTCCATGTTGCAGCCTGTACTGTACAGGGGAGAGTCCAACCAAGTTCACTACTGTGCAGGATATTCCATTTTACAATGTAGGGGGGGGGGGCAAAGTTTTATTTCAAGTATCTATTACTCAAATAGATCAAGTGTCACTTAAGAAAAACTCCTAGTTAGTCGGGATAAGTTCAGTTGATGTATAATGAACTTCTCAGTGCTCAGTATATGCTACTTACCGTTCAGATTTTAATGGTTTCTCCCAGTCCTGCAGCTGCATCATGCTTATTCATGATTTTACAGACACGCCCCCTGGTGGAGAGTCCAGAGGTAGAGCAGTACACAGCATTGGATAAACATCAGTGCATTAAAAGTGTATTAGTGAGATAAACCAGGATTCTTAGAAGATATACCGTACTAATCCTAGTACTATGTTTTATCCCTGTACTATGTCATCACTGTGTGCATTATCCCTGTACTGTGACATCACTGTGTTTATTATCCCTGTACTGTGACATCACTGTGTTTATTATCCACGTACTGTGACATCACTGTGTGCATTATCCCTATACTGTGACATCACTGTGTATATTATCCCTGTACTGTGACATCACTGTGTATATTATCCCTGTACTGTGACATCACTGTGTTTATTATCCCTGTACTGTGACATCATTGTTTATTATCCCTGTACTGTGACATCACTGTGTGCATTATCCCTGTACTGTGACATCACTGCGTTTATTATCCCTGTACTGTGACATCACTGTGTATATTATCCCTTTACTGTGACATCACTGTGTGCATCATCTCTGTACTACGACTTCACTGTGTTTATTATCTCTGTACTATGACATCATTGTTTATTATCCCTGTACTGTGACATCACTGTGTGCATTATCCCTATACTGTGATATCACTGTATATATTATCCCTGTACTGTGACATCACTGTGTATATTATCCCTGTACTGTGACATCACTGTGTATATTATCCCTCTACTGTGACATCACTGTGTATATTATCCCTGTACTGTGACATCACTGTGTGCATTATTCCTGTACTGTGACATCACTGCGTTTATTATCCCTGTACTGTGATATCACTGTGTATATTATCCCTGTACTGTGACATCACTGTGTGTATTATCCCTGTACTGTGATATCACTGTATATATTATCCCTGTACTGTGACAGCACTGTGTTTATTATCCCTGTACTGTGACATCACTATGTGTATTATCCCTGTACTGTGACATCACTGTGTGCATTATCCCTGTACTGTGACATCACTGTGTGTATTATCACTGTACTGTGACATCACTGTGTTTATTAGCCCTGTACTGTGACATCACTGTGTATATTATCCCCGTACTGTGACATCACTGTATATATTATCCCCATACTGTGACATCACTGTGTGCATTATCCCTGTACTGTGATATCACTGTATATATTATCCCTGTACTATGACATCACTGTGTGTATTATCCCTGTACTGTGACATCATTGTTTATTATCTCTGTACTGTGACATCACTGTGTGCACTATCCCTGTACTGTGATTTGATGTACTTGATATAACATAATACATTATATAAAGTATATATCACTCATATTCCACTTATCCTGAGTATTAGGCTTTATTCACACATCACTGGGGATTGGGTCAAAAACAGAGAACAGTAAATTCTTTACTGTAAGAGCAGTGAGGCTATGGAGCTCATTGCCACAGGATTTGGTGATGATGGTGGATTCATTGTGCAAGTTCAAGAAGGGCCTTTCTGTAATGAAAATATGTTACAGGTTACAGGTTTAGATTTCTGGTGAATACAAGCTGATCCAGGGTTTTATACTGATTGCCGGAGAGTCTGGAAAGATTTTTTTGTCCATCGACATGGGACGTTTGGCATCAGCCTGATGGGGCTTTTTGCCTTCCTCTGGATCCACACTGAAGGGTTATAGGTTGGACTTGATGGTCCTGTGTCTTCATCCAACCTCATCTACTATTACTATGTTATCTCTGTGTTGTCTCCACTCCTGGTTTTGGCTCACAATCACTTATGAAAACATTGAAATGTGAATAAGGTCTTAATTGTTTGGTGACTGAGGAACTGATGAAAACAGGAGGTGCCATGTGAATGGTGTCATTGTATTAAGGTTACATCATTGATTTTCTATTATAACCATTGGTAAATTATTATAAATTATAGGTAAATACCGCGCTATGTGTACAGATTAGTTATGGAAACAATCAGCATTAACATATCTGGTCTTCTGTGGAATTCAGTATAGGCTGGATCCCTTACATTACCTGTAACATTACATAGGCCATTGTAGTTCTGTGCCGAAAATAAGCATTGGATCTGAATGTGGACATTATCAGATGGGGGATTTAAGGGATTGTACTGTTGGTTTTATTACTATTTTTGAAAAATTATCCATAAATTTCACAAGTTATGAGGAAAACAGGGCAAGGACAAGGCAAGGAACCCCATACATCTGTTATAATGCAGACCCACTCCAAACCCAGACAACCCCTTTATAGAGGAAGGCTACTGTGACACGTACAGGGTTATTAAAGTTTGTAGATCAAATGGTTGCAGGAAAGTTATATTTTTAGAATTTCATCTAAGGGGTCTCTTGTATAAAAAGGATAACCCTAACTTATACTATAGGTCACCCAGAAGTAGCTGATCATTATTATATGGGGGAGTTACATTTCTGGAAGACTCTGAGGACAGTTCCCATCTTCCAAAAAGTGGGTGTCCATCTCCATAGGTACCTCCTAAAGCAGATGGGACAGATTATAATGGTTTATCTAACCATAGTTTCATCAGTTGTTATCAGGGGCATCACTAGGGTCTTAAAAGATTTGTGGTCCAAGCCCCAATACTAATGTGCCAATTTCTCAATGCCCCCACTCAGTAATATTACTCCCCCAGAGTGCCTTGTTAATAATAGTGCCCTCCAATAGTGCCCTCATTAGTAATAGTGCGCCTGTTGTAATAATGCTGTCCTAGTGTGAACCATTATTAATGCCCCCAAGTGCTGATAATAAAATGCTCTCCATAGAGCCTCAATAATAGTGCCCTGATAGTAATAATGCTCCCCATAGTGCACCAATAGTAATAATGCCCCCGATAATAATAACCATCAGTAATAGTGTCTACAATAGTGATAATGCCCCAATAGTAATATTTCTCCCCCAATGTGCTCTATTAGTAATAGTGGCTCAATAGTAATAAAATCTCCCATAATAATAACACTCCTTCAGGTTAAGGCCCCACACTGCGGAAACGCAGCTTTTTTAGTTGCAGATTTTGCTGCGTTTTTTTTGCCAAGAATGGCTACAAAAGTAATGGGAAATATATAGGAAGTTCTTATACTTCTACCTTCTGCTCAATCCACTCCTGGCTTTGACTCAAAAAACCGCAGCAAAATCTGCAACAAAAAAAGCTGCTTTTCCGTAACGTGGGGCTGTAGCCTCAACCTTCCCCCCATCAATAATAGTGCCGCAATAGTAATAATGTCTCCCATAATAATAATACTCCCTCTGTGAGCTCCCATCAGTATGTATGCCTCCATTAGTAATAGTGCCCCAGTAATAATGTCCAGGTAATAATAGCACTCCCTTAGTGTACCTCATCAGTAATATTTTCCCCAATAGTAATAACATTCACCATAATAACGACACTCCCTCTCTGTCCCCCATCAGTAATAGCGTCCCAATAGTGATAATGACCCCCATTATAACAATAGTAATAGTGCCCCAATAGTAATAATGTCCCCTATAATAATAACCCTCCCTTAGTGTGCCCCCATCAGTAATAGTGCCCCAATAATAATGCCCATGCATAATTTGAAGCTCCTGGGCCCCGATACAAAATCTGTAATGGGGTCCCTACCTACCTTGTGTCATTTAGAATAGTGGCATATTTTATGGGGCAGAGGGACCTCTGGAGTCCGCTGCTACCTCTGCACCCTTATAGCTACACCCCTGGCGATAGTACCCCTTAGTAATAATGCTCCCATAACTCTTTCCCTTTCCTCTCTGAATATCGTATCCTCAGAGATATCGCCACATGATGTTTTACAAAGTTGTGACATTATTACTGTATTTAGTGTTGTTATTTAGAGCTGCCGGTCGTGTTACTGCTCTTGTCAGCCATAGTGCCTGTTGCTATACGTGGTGGAGTGGCGGCCACCAGCTGACAGTAACACTGGTATATTCTAACATTGTCCATTTAGCTTTAGAAACACAACCGGAACCTTAGACGTGAAGATCACATTTCTCCTGATAATGAATGGAGCACCCCCACAGCTTATTGGAAACTACCCAAGAGAATAGCTTTGATCTCTACAGAGCTGTAAACCGTGTGGACCATTAATGGCTGTGTACAGATAGTGGTGGAATATTTATACAGTGGTTTATTGGTTGCACATATCAAAGAAATATCCCTCTAGCCAACACAGCTTACATCACTGCGATCTTTTCAGACCCCAGAGTATAATGATCGGAGCCCCAGGGGAGGTTAGGGAACATAAAAAAACAATGTCACTTACTTCTCCTGCACTCCGGCAGTCTTCGGGCCTCTTTGGTGGTCATGTGGGCCAGGCCGGCATCATTATGCGTCGCGACGCTGGCCTGCCTCATGTGACGGCTGGTCCAACATTGAAGAGGGCTGAAAATAGCGGGGAGTGCGCCAGAGCCAGGGGAGAGGTAAGTAACATTGTTTTTTATGTTTGTATCCTCCCCTGGGTCTCCAATCATTATACTGTTCATGGGCGGGCCACAATGGGGCATAATACCGTGTGCAGGGGCCACTATGGCGCATAATACTGTGTGCAGGGACCACTATGGCGCATAATAGTGTGTGCAGGGGCCACTATGGGGCATAATAGTGTGTGCAGGGGCCACTATGGGGCATAATAGTGTATGCAGGGGCCACTATGGGGCATAATACTGTGTGCAGGGGCCACTATGGCACATAATAGTGTGTGCAGGGGCCACTATGGGGCATAATTCTGTGTGCAGGGGCCGCTATGGGGAATAAAACTGTGTGCAGGGGCCACTATGGCGCATAACAGTGTGTGTAGGGGTCACTTTGGGACATAATACTGTGTGCAGTGGCCACTATGGGGCATAATACTGTGTGTAGGGGACACTATGATGCTTATGTGAACCGGGGGCAGGGGGGGGGGTTTGGGCCCCCCAACAAAAAAAGAAAGCACACGCGGTTTTTTAAAAAAAAAAAATATATTTACTATAAGTTAATAAAGGCTAGTAAAAGGTAAAATGACAGGCTAAAGACAAGCAAAATATACAATATAGCATGAACAATTTCAAGACAAATTCTGCAATGGTTTCTACTTTTACTCTGTCCACTTCTGCAGTATGGACACTGAATGAACAATATACTCAAAACTATCCCTAACTGACCCTGACTTCACATTTGGGTGCACCCCCTTTTCCCCAGTGGTCCAGGTGGACCGCTTACAGTCCGTAGAAGCGCGCGGTGGGGCCCAAAGTCGTTCCTTTCTTTTATAGTGAAGCGTCCTCTCCTCACTGTTATCAGGATCTCGGGAGAAATGAAGTCCTCTTTAACAGGGAAACCCAATGAATGCAATGTAATCCAACAGCAGATTCCACTCAGCACACTGACAGTCCTGCCGAATCCATACACTGAGCTGGGATGTAAACCAGGATTTAGCAGTTACTGTCCAGTACATCAACAGCACTGCGAGTCTCTATATGTGGTATCCAAATACACAGTCACAATGTCAGTCTCACTGATCAGCCACTGAGAACAGTTCCTTTCACGTGGACTCACTAGTCCTGTTGTCTCTTTACACTCTGTTTGTCTCTGGACCAAGATACAGCTTAGCTGTACAGAAAAATCTCCACACCAGTTCAATACAACACTTGCCAAGATGGCTGCTGCTCTCTGTCTCGTCACTTCCTGCTTCTCTGCTCACACTCTGTCTGCAGAACAGGCAGGCTGACATAAAAGGGGGGTGAGTCACTCCAGCATCATGTCACAATTACAATGGCTGCTGTCTTAAAGGAACAGAATCACAGAAATACATTCAACATTAACAGTTTATACAGACAAATGAAGCTTAGGACAACATTGGCTGTCTCTTACATATTCCCCCCCACTTTAAGATTGGCAGTCCCTGCCTATGACTGTATATCCAGAGGGTTGTACTTTTATGCACAGGGTGGTAGTATACCGATGTATGGCAGGCCAAACAAACTCATCCTGCGCATACCTAACAGGGGGAATACCAGCATTTGGCCTAGTGGTCCGTCTGAGGACCGGTGGTATATTATGGGGTGCTGCAGCTATGGGCTGAGAAGGACCAGCGGATTCCGCACCAGAGGGGGCACAGGCCGGAGATACAGTAGTCACAGGTGGAACATCCCCAGGAGCAGGGATCGGCCAACAATCATCCTCCTCGTCGGAGGCCCATTCCGCACCTCCATTCTCTGACTGTGGGAGCTCATTCACATTGGCAGGCCCATCGTGATTTGTCCCTTCAGAATGACACAGGCGCAACATATTTCGGTGAAGTACTCGAACACAATCAGTTCCTTCTTTCTGGACCTGGTACACTGGCCCATTCGCATACTTGCGGCCAACAACACGATACGGCAAAGCCTCCCATCTGCTTTCCAATTTCCCTTGGGGTTTCTTGACACGAACTAGCACCAGGTCGCCTGGTTGCAATGGTGCTTCTTGCACTGGGGTCTTATCAGGATGGGGATGTTCTTGCAGGCGCTGCCGCACCAATCGATGGATCGTCTCAAGTCTCTGCCGGTGCGCCCGCACCCAAGAGGTTGGATCCCTCGGAGGGAACCCATCCACATCATCCAACTGTAATTCTCCTATACTTCGCCCAGACCGCCCAAAGAGAAGTGTATAAGGAGAGTACCCCGTTGTAGAATGGACCTGATTGTTATAGGCCCACACCATTTCAGACAAGAACTGAGGCCACTGTAACTTCTTGTCTTCCTCCAGAGTCCGCAGCATCTGTAGCAGAGTTCTGTTGAATCTTTCACAGGCCCCATTTCCCTGAGGGTGGTATGGAGTCGTGTGCGACTTCTTTATCCTGTAGATTCGTTGAACTTCTTTCATTACGTGTCCCTCAAAGCAGGCGCCCTGGTCGGAGTGGATGCGTTGGGGGCACCCATATACTCGAATGAAATCTTGGCACAGAGCACGAGCTGCTGACTCAGCTGTCTGGTCCTTGGTGGCGGTTACCACCGCAAATTTGGTGAAGTGATCCACCATTACGAGGCAATACTGGTGTCCGCTATTGGATGGGCCCACCATTAGATAGTCTATCATGACGATTTCTAAAGGTTCCTGGGTCACGATGGTTTGCAGGGGGAGCTCTCTGTTCTATTGCCTTATGGATCTCACAAGTTCGACAGCTGCGGCATACTTCTTCGACCATTTGACGAAGACCAGGGCAGTAAATCAGTCGCTGTAACCAACGAAAGGTCTTCTCATGACCAAAATGTCCATTCTTATTATGAGCCTCAACTGCCAACGAGCGAGCCAGTTCACTAGGCACTACAATTTGGTATCGAATGTCGATCTCAGAAGGTAAATAGACTTTTCGGCATAGCACTCCATTTTTCATCTCCAACTTTTCCCACTGACTCAAAACAGATAATATCTCACGTGTCAGTCGTTCTCTTTCCTCTCTACAGGGCTTCTGGCCTTTCTCAACACACTTGATCATCTGCGCCAGCCCCTCATGGGTCTGTTGTATCTGTGTCCATTCCTGTCGTGAGGGACCAAAGAAAGGAGCCATTTCAGTCCCCTCCATCTCAAACTGATTAGCGGCGGCCAAGGCCTGTGAAAATCTGCTGAAGTCGGGCACCTCCACATGCTCCAACTCATGATCCACGTCTACTGTGGGGGTCTGGGCGGTTACCCTAGAAAGTCCGTCAGCATTCTGGTTCTCTGTCTTGGACCGATACTTAATGCGGTAATTGAACTTAGACATTCGGGCTATCCACCTCTGCTCTAACGCCCCGAGCTTGGCATTTTCCAGGTGAGCTAGTGGGTTGTTGTCAGTCAGTACTAAAACTTCAGCACCGGTCAAATATTCAGAGAATTTCTCGGTCATGGCCCATACCAGTGCCAACAGCTCCAATTTAAATGAACTATAATTCTCGGGGTTTCTTTCAGAATCTCTCAAAGACCGGCTGCCGTACGCTATGACCCTCTCCTGGCCATCCTGAAGCTGGGAAAGCACTGCTCCAAGACCATACAGGCTTGCATCCGTATACAGCTGGAACGGCAAGTGGTAATCAGCATATGCCAAGATTGGAGCTGTTGTCAGTGCATCCTTCAATGCCTGGAAGGCTTGTTCCTGTTCAGGTCCCCACTTCACGGACCGGTTCTTTGGACCACCGGATGTGCCTCGTAGGAGAGCATTAAGTGGTGCTGCTACCTTGGCGAAATCCTTAATAAACCGTTGATAGTAACCGGCTACTCCAAGGAACGCCCTCACTTCTCGCAGGGTAGTCGGTATCGGCCAATCTTGAACAGCCGCTATCTTGTCTCTTGATGGTCTCACCCCTTCTCCTGATACGCGGTGACCCAAGTAATCAATTTCAGATTGGAACAACCGACATTTACTGGGTTTCAATTTCAGCCCATGTTCCCGCAATCTTCGAAATACTTGCCCCAACTGGTGGAGATGGTCTTCAAAGGTCGCAGAATACACTATAATGTCATCCAAGTAGATGAGAGTGAACTCAAAGTTGAAGTCACCGAGACATTTCTCCATCAACCGCTGAAACGTTCCGGGTGCATTTGTCAACCCGAAGGGCATCCGGTTAAATTCGTATAGTCCCATGGGCAAGATGAATGCCGTCTTCTCCTTGTCTTTTGTGGCCATCGGCACCTGCCAATACCCACTAGCCAGATCTAGTGAGGAGAAGTACCGGGCTCTCCCCTAGCGCTGAGAGGGACTCCTCAATCCGTGGCAAGGGGTAGGAATCTCGTACGGTGCAAGCGTTTAACTTCCGATAGTCTACGCAAAATCGGATGGACCCATCTTTTTTTCTTACTAACACCACAGGAGCCGCCCAGGGACTCTGGCTTTCTTGGATGATCCCACCCTGTAGCATCTTAGCTAACAGTTCTTTCACTTCCTGATACAACTGTGGAGGAATTTGTCGGTAGCGCTCTCTAATTGGAGGGGTGTCTCCTGTGGGAATCTCATGGTAGATCCCTGTTGTACATCCAAAATCTTCAGCATACCGTGCAAAGGTGGCTCGGTTCTCCCACAACAGCTCATCTACCTTCTGCACCCATTCCAGAGAACATGAACTTACATCCATCTTCATCTGTTCTCGAATTGCACAGCCATTCCATTCAGAGGTGGGTTCCTCATCTTCTCCTATGGACACAGTTACGGTCCACTCATCCCTTTCAGTCGGCTTCAGCTGCATTGGAGTTACTTTCCTTACTTCCTCCGGAGTCACATAGATGTTAGCCAGCTGCCTCCCTGGGGTCAGGTCCACACTCTGGTCCTGAGTGTTTACACATCGAAGTGGTACTCTTCCATTGCGAACTATTGCCAAGGAACGGGCCACTAGCGGATCAACACCTCCTTCGGCTGCCTGCAGTGGTTCTACCAACACAGCTATGCCCTCTAGTTTCCGACAGGTGCCTACGGGCATGGACACTATTGTCTCCCGACTGGGTGGCAGTGTAACTTTTGTATGCAAAGGAACTGAAATTCGAGCCAGAGGACGCTGTGCATCTGAACTTTTCTGTAAGCCACATGTCCGGATCAGCCGCTGGAAAGCTGTTTGAGTAGGCCGATGGGTGGTGGTTTCTTTCCAATAACCGTGACCTTTCTTTTCAAAGAGGATCTGATCTAATTCTTTTAACACATTCATCCCCAAAATGACAGGGACCTTTACTTCATGTGACTCCTGTACCACCACAATGCCTTTCCTACCTAGATCTTGGCCACATACCCGGACATTCATCCAGGCCACTCCCACGACCGGAACTGGTAACTGGTTAGCTGCGACCACTCGTACGAATGTATGGGGATCATATTTCACATGTTGCCGGAAGTACCGTTCATAACAGTCTCTACTCAAGGTCGTTACTTGGGAACCCGTGTCAATCATCCCGGTAACCGGAATACCCTCCATTTCCACCTGTATGACAGGACTTGCAGCGATCAGGTCATCATCAGGGCATTCTCCCCACATAGTCTTCTTGTCAGTCTCCCCTACTACACGCCCTACAGCAGCAGGGGACTTCAGTTTAACGGCGGTCTCTCATAAGTTTGTCGCTGCTCTGGACATCTAGCAGCAACGTGGCCCATCCGTCCACACTCCCAGCAGCGTATCTCCCGTCGTTCTGGCCATCTGTTTGGGCCCCTTCGGTAAGCCCCTTCGATTTCTCCTGAGCACTGCACTAAATGATTTGGACCCCTTCGGTGGGTCCTATCCTCATCCCTCCAGCGGGGTGGTGGGTGATTCTGATTTTCTGGGTATGGACGGCTCACCCTTTCACCTCCAGTTTTCTGGAAGTCTGCAATTTTCATAGAATGTTCATCACAACGGGTGTGCAAGTGTTCCATTTGCTCTTGCAGTTTCTGCATTACTGTGAGAATTTCTTTAACCGTCCCTTTTTCTACTATCTCTGAGCCAGAACTAGCCCCCTGTGACAAAGTAACTCCAACTGCGGTCTGGGGCCTCGGGACCATACTATTGGCACGGGAGATGGCCTCTACCTGTACATCATGGAATTTAGCATCAGTCTCTCGTCGTATAAAATCCTGCATAGTCACAGTTAAACTGCCGTCACGTATCCCCAGGACAAACTGGTCACGGAGAGTCCGATCAGGGTTACAGAAGGCTGGCGAGCCCCCTCTTTCCTTCCTTTGAATATCTCAGAGCAGTTCTTGTAGGGCATTTGCATATTGGGGAAGGCTTTCATTCTCCTGTTGTACCCTCTGGAAGAACCGAGCCTGCAGAGACCCCAGCAATGCAGTTTCTCCATAGATGGTTTCTAGAATCTGGACTACTTGCTCAAATGTCTGCCTTTGTTCAAATGGCCTCAGTATCACCGTGGTCTTAGCATCCCCTTGTAATGTCAATATTGCTAGCTCTACTAGTACTTCTGGTGTGGTCTGGTACATTCGCTGTATCATTCGTATCTGTTCCACCCACATACTCACTGACATATTATTGCCATCAAATTTAGCTAACTGACTCATTATAGCCCCTGCTGGCATTCTTCCTCCAGCACCATTCTCTCTAACGGGTGCGTCACCGTCCATTCTGGTAAGCGGATCCTGCCGACTACGCCAATTTGTGAACCGAGAGCAAGGCAGGTGGTTTGGACTCCGCAACCAGAAATGAACGCACACGCGGTAGTTCAAGAAAAAATATATTTTTTATAAGTTAATAAAGGCTAGTAAAAGGTAAAATGACAGGCTAAAGACAAGCAAAATATACAATATAGCATGAACAATTTCAAGACAAATTCTGCAATGGTTTCTACTTTTACTCTGTCCACTTCTGCAGTATGGACACTGAATGAACAATATACTCAAAACTATCCCTAACTGACCCTGACTTCACATTTGGGTGCACCCCCTTTTCCCCAGTGGTCCAGGTGGACCGCTTACAGTCCGTAGAAGCGCGCGGTGGGGCCCAAAGTCGTTCCTTTCTTTTATAGTGAAGCGTCCTCTCCTCACTGTTATCAGGATCTTGGGAGAAATGAAGTCCTCTTTAACAGGGAAACCCAATGAATGCAATGTAATCCAACAGCAGATTCCACTCAGCACACTGACAGTCCTGCCGAATCCATACACTGAGCTGGGATGTAAACCGGGATTTAGCAGTTACTGTCCAGTACATCAACAGCACTGCGAGTCTCTATATGTGGTATCCAAATACACAGTCACAATGTCAGTCTCACTGATCAGCCACTGAGCACAGTTCCTTTCAGGTGGACTCACTAGTCCTGTTGTCTCTTTACACTCTGTTTGTCTCGGGGCCAAGATACAGGTGAGGTGTAGAGAAAAAACCCCCCCGGGGTTTAAAAAAAAAGGGGCGGGGGGGGGGGGGGGCCGGGGCTCGTCACTTCCTGCTTCTCTGCTCACACTCTGTCTGCAGAACAGGCAGGCTGACATAAAAGGGGGGTGAGTCACTCCAGCATCATGTCACAATTACAATGGCTGCTGTCTTAAAGGAACAGAATCACAGAAATACATTCAACATTAACAGTTTATACAGACAAATGAAGCTTAGGACAACATTGGCTGTCTCTTACACATAATAGTGTGTGCAGGAATGCAGGGAATGTGGCTTGTGCGTGGGAGGGTGGCGGTGGGTGGGGTTATGTCAAATGTTCGCCTTGGGGCCCAGCCATTCCTAGTTATGCCACTGATTACAAAGATGGATAAATCCTTTAAAGAGGTTGTCCAGGAATTGGAGTAACCCATGTGGTGAGCAGGAGGTGTAAAATAAAAAAAAATAAATAAAAAAAGCATACTCACCTGTTCCTGGCACTCTGTTGTCCACTGCCAGTGTCCATTCAGTCTCATGCCGAAGCTTTCTTGCTGGGAGTCCTGCACCTCATGTGATCTCTGAGACCAATTAGATACAGGATTTCTAGAAATAAGGCTCCGCCATGAGACCAAACAGGCACAGGCGGGGGACAATGGGGTGCTGCGGACAAGTGAATATGCTTTTTTCTAATTTTACACCTCCCTGGCCACCACAGCGGTTGCTTCAATTTATGGACATCCTCTTTAAAGGGATTGTCTGGGACAAATTTTTTTATGGCCCCCCATACAGTGGCTTCTTCATACTGTATGGGAAACAGTGATGAGGCCATTATATTGTGTGGGAGCAGTGATGGGGGCTAACATCCTGTGGGGGGGACATTAAACTGTGTGGGGCATATTAAAGGGGTTTCCAGGGTTAACTTTTTTTATGGCCTATCCTCAGGATACGCCATAAATACCTGATCGCTAGGGAACTGACACACGGCCCCATCAGGTGTATAGAGCCACTTTCGGCAACTGTTCTGTACACAATAAAGGGCCAGAAGCAGAAAGCTCCATCTGCTGTATAGCACGGCACCTTCACTGCAGCTCAGCTCCTACTGACTTCAATATGTGCTGAGATACAGTGAAGGTGCCCGGCTAATACACAGTGGGCAGAGCTTTCTGCTTCCAGCCCTGTATTGTGTACAGGACAGGCACTGAAAGTGGCGCCGTACAGCTGATCAGTCCGGGGGCCAGGTATCGGACCTCTACAGATCAGGTATTTATGGCCTATCCTAAGGATAAACCATAAAAAATTAAGCCAGGACAACACTTTTAATATACCCCCCTAATGCACCACACTTTAAAGAGATTGTCCAGTATAATTTTTTTTTTTTTTTTTTTTATAATTAGTCCGGGGGGAGGCGGAACCCCCCCCCCAAAAAAAAAAAAAAAAAAAAAAAAAAACATACTCGCCTGTCCCCTATGCTCCAGTGTTTTTCCAGCACAGTCCAGTCCTGCAGCTCTGCTGTTTTCTTTTGCCAGAAGTCCTTACTGGCACAGGTAGTCACATTCAGTGGGAACTTCCGCTGGAAGAAAACAACAGATCTGCAGCACCAAACCCCGCTTGGAGACACTGGGGACAGAAGAGTAAGTTTTGTTTTTTTTTTCACTTGCCCCGTCCTAAAAAAAAAAAAAAAAAAAAAAAAAAATGTTATCCTGGACAACCCCTTTAATGTCCCACAGGCCATTGGCCCCCATCACTGCCCGCCCACACACAATATAATGGCCCCATCAATGGCCCCCATACAGTATAGGGGACCAGTGAAGGGTCCACTGTATGGGGGGAAAATAGTGAAGGGACCACTGTATGGGGGGGGGATAGTGAAGGGGCCATACAGTAGCCCTTCACTGCCCCCCCCCCATGGCAGTATTAGGTCATTACTTACCTGTCTGCTCCCTGGTCCGCTCCTTCTTGCTCCGGGCGCACTGATGTGACGTCATCTGCGCCCGAAGCAGGAAGAAGCAGGAGGCGCCGGGGAGCTATCAGAGTATCAGAGCTTAGCTTGTAGGCCATAGGCTAAATGTGGCCTGTGGCCTACAAGTCTGTGAGTGGTAGAGCAGGAAGCCAGTGTCTTTCTGCTCTACTAGTAGCAGAACTGGTGAGCGGCACCACTTCTCCCCAGTTTTGCGATCCAGTTGTTAAAACAGGATCGTAAAACCGGGGAGAACCTGGCTGCATCACTTACCTCTCCCCGCTCCTGCTCGCAGCCTCTACTCTTTCCACAACAGTCTGGGCCCTGTGTGCTGTGATCATGTAATGTGCGGCATATGATGGCCCCCCCCCCTGGCCAGGAGTGGGGAGAGGTAAGTGAATAGGGTCCACACCTCCACTGCCTATTAAAAAAAAAAAGCAGTGGGGCATCGGTAGGGCCCTCTAAAGGCACGGGGCCAACCGGGGGATTCGCCAATTAGGCCAGTCCGAACCTGGTCATAAGTATGTGATCTGCAGGGGTCCAACACCCAGACCCCGCACAGATCAGCTTTTTTGGCAGCCTCCAGGTTCCAGAAGCTGTTGCAGTGGATGGACAGCATGTGCAGGTTGCTCCTTTTCATGTGCAGAGTGAAAGTGACACTGCCTAATACACAACCAAAGCGGGCAATTGGGTTCTGTCCTTTTGGAAGAATCATCTTGCCACCCTCTTTCCAGAAACTGCTAGATCGAAGAAGTCCATAAAATTCTTAATGTGACATTAGCAGAAAATACTCAGCAAAGTTTCATCACAATCAAAGCAAAACATAGAAACATACATTATATACAGTACAATACCGCACAATGGAAATGTACAAGCAGAACATATGCCTATAAGCAGGACATCTAGTCTGTCAGGGGTGAGGACACAGCAGAAGTCACCCACCTATGACCATACTTGTGGAAAGTGGTGGAACTGGTGGCCTCCATTACCTATAGGTGTCTCACTGCTGACACCCCATGATCAAACGAATAGAGCAAAGGTTGAGCATATATGCCATCACCCAAAGTCAATGATGGAGATAGCCGAGCGTCCGCTAACAGTCTATGTGTTAGAAGACATGGCGCTCCATTCCAGTGGACGATACTCTTGAGATGAGTGGAAGTCCCAGAAATGAGACCCCCCCGGGGACCAGACAGTATCCTGTGGACAGGAGATCATTTTATTTATGGGCCGATCCCTTTAATTCTAAGACTGTGAGAAGAGGAACCGGGAATTTGAAGGTCAACATATGTTTGGTGGCGGCCATTTTGAGTTTTGCCCTAGGGTCCTATTTGTCTTTATATATTTTGCCTTTCGGTTCGCTTGTCTTATACACAAGGAAAGTGGTAAGAAATCTGAGCGTGTACACATCACCCTGACCACTGTTGTTACTGCCACAAAAGGAGAAAGTTAATATCCTCCCTCCTGTCAGGCGAGCGATGACAAGATGTGTTTCTTTTGACAATGTACCAAAGACGGACAAAAGGAACAGATTCTTCCTGTAAGGAACCAAGAGGGAGATGGACGTGTCAGCAAGCCACAATTGTCTGCTGCCAGTAGAGTGGTTGTTGTAACATGTACGTCTGTTCTGCATGGGAGAATACCAGGGATTTTGCCAGGGATGAATCACTATGACTTATGTATATGTATGTCATAGCTGGGGCGGCAACTGGGGCATGTGCCCCGGGTACTGGATGTTAGGGGGGCACTAACAAGCCACTCTCGTGTATTTGGAATAAGGGCTGTGAAGTCTGGGAGAAGGAAAGTCGGGCCACTTGACGGGGCTATTTACATGGTCCTCTTTTGATAGTCCATTTTATTGGGCCGTCACTAAGGAATACGTTTAATCTTTTAACGTTTCGACAAACTCATGGCCCACACTGGGGTCAATAGATCTGTTTTTAGTGGCTGTCGAAAGGGTTTCGCATGAGAATGATGGACATTAAAAAGTGATCAGTGAGTTGGGTAAAAAAAAACAAAAAAACTATGAAATGAATCCATTCTTTTTAACAGTCCGTAAAAAACGGCTACAAAAATATAACAATCGGTCATCATCGGAAAGGATGCAAAGAGAATACAAACGGCCATCAAAAATGAATGAATATGTCTTGTTTTGATAGGCGCTAAATGACCACGGTCATATGGTTAAAGCCTTAAGCGCCCACAAAATCTTTCTGACACATTTGGATGTGCCGCAACAGTAGTAAGTGAAAGTGTAAGGGCAGTGAAGTGAACTTTTGCCCTGGGTGAAGGATAGAATAGAAAAAAAATTAAATAAAAATAACAGATAAAGTTATTAAAATTTTTTAAATATGCTGAAAATTATAATAAATTATCAACAGTACCTAGATCCTACATACAAACTTCAAGAGAGTCCACCAAAACTGTCCTGGTCCTCAAGGGATAAGTCACAGGTCGGACAGCACAGTGGAGCTAAACTGTAGTCTGTTTCCAAGGGCAACCAGTGGAATTCTGAAATCAGGTAGTAAAATCACAGAAAAAAAAAAAACAAAAAAAACTTAAAACCGTTAAAATTTATTCAACATTTTATGTTCATTTTTACTCCTTAAATGTTGTTCCTAGGAGGATTATGCTTGATGTTATTCAACATGGCACGCTCCCATTATTTACTAGCTGCGGTGCACTGCCCATACACTACGTGTCTAATATGATGTGTGTTACCTATTGTTAGTCTTTTGTGTTTGTGCATCTTTTCATAGAGGAAAACACCCGTCTCCCCATCCCATAGAACAGATTGCAGGATCCTCTTTCAGTAGGTAAATAGTTCTGTACCCAAACATTGAGTAAGTCCAGACCTCCCACAACTTATTAACGGGAAGACGTGACCTCTGCAAACAAAAGACGATCAATCCATTGAACTGAGCTCTCCAGTACCAGAGAAGGTGCAGCACAGAGCGTGTCCTCACATACAGACTCATCTCCCTCCGCTGCAGCAGGGTACTGTATTCTACAGGTAAGCTAGCACTGGGATGGGAAGGGAATTTTACCCCACTATGGTGTAATTGACGTCCACCTTGTAAGGTTTTTTGCCTTCCTCTAGATCAGCGCTGTAGGGTTATAGATTAAACTCGATGGAACTGCATCTTTAGGTAAGTTATGATCTAGGATGGTTTTGTGTACATATTGGAAGGAGCATATTCACACCTTGTAGATTTGTTGTCACTGAATATCCTTTCTGTACATCTTTATAGGGTCGCTTCTCCAGCACATGCAAATCCCCAATTTTCCTTGTATGAACACACCCAAATGCTCCAATGTGGACCTGTTCGATAACTGCTTAAATGGGGTTTGCCTATGAATGCTACTTATCTCCTGTCCAAGGGGTATGGGAAAAGCTACATATTGGTGGGGGTCCAAGAAAATGTACTCCGCTGATTATAAGAATGAGGGTTCCTGCCACCGCAGTCTGAATGGAGCGGTGGTCAAACATAATGGCCCTACAGTCATTTCTGTTGGACCATTGAGTGTTGTTCTTCAGCTATCTACAAAGATCCCATAGAGACAAAGCACATGGAGTGTCAGCTCAACCACACTGGAGTACAAGGCACCCCCATTCTTGCGGTTAATGGGGGTGCAACTCCTGGGACCTCCACCGATCTGTAACTTAGCCCTGATCCCTATGTGTATAGGGGATCAATTGCATTGGTGGGAAAACCCAGTGGGTAGTTCGGACATTAAAGGGGTATTCCCACAAACATAAACATTTTTAAATTTGTAGATAATTAAAAGTTAAACATTTTTGCAAATATAAGTAATTAAACATTTTGCAGAATTTTAAAGATTTATTTCTAAATATCTTGTGTTCACAGTCTTGTTGTTTTGATCGGTTGCCAATGGATACGACCATGAATACAGGAACTTTCTAAGCTCAGAAAATCAGCAATGATATCTTTGTTGTGGCTGGGATATCTTCTGATACATGTAGTGTCCCTGCCTGATAACCCAGCTACAATAAGAAAATCATGGCTGGATTTTTGACAAGTCCCAGACCATAGAAAGTTTCTACATTTGTGGTCGTATCCATTGGCAACCGATCAAGGCACTACTAAGATGGTTAGAGAAAATCTTTAAAATGCTGCAGAATTTTTAACTACTGATATTTGCAAAAATATTTAACTTTTAATTACCTACAAATATAGATACGATTATGTTCATGGGAATACCCCTTTAAGGCTCGGAGTCCTTTTTTATATTATCCATGTTTATTTATATATTATTCCAAAATTCATAGCTTTTTTATTTTTCTGCCATAAGCCATATGAGGACTTATTCTTTGCACAATAAGTTGTACACCATTTTGGGGAACATATTAATGCTTAGATTACCTTTTGTTAATATTTTTGGGGGGACTGCATGTAAAAACGTACAACTCAGCTTTTATGGCGTTCACTCGGCATCATAAATGAGATGACCATTATTTGCGCCAGGTCATTATAATTATGGCGATAACGTATTTACAGTGCCTTGCGAAAGTATTCGGCCCCCTTGAACTTTTCAACCTTTTGCCACATTTCAGGCTTCAAACATAAGGATAAAAAATTTTAATTTTTTGGTGAAGAATCAACAACAAGTGGGATACAATTGTGAAGTGGAACGAAATATATTGGTTATTTTAAACTTTTGTAAAAAATAAAAAACTGAAAAGTGGGACGTGCAATATTATTCGGCTCCTTTACTTTCAGTGCAGCAAACTCACTCCAGAAGTTCAGTGAGGATCTCTGAATGATCCAATGTTGTCCTAAATGACTGATGATGATAAATATAATCCACCTGTGTGTAATCAAGTCTCTGTAGAAATGCACCTGCTCTGTGATAGTCTCAGGGTTCTATTTAAAGCGCAGAGAGCATCATGAAGACCAAGGGACACACCAGGCAGGTCCGTGATGCTGTTGTGGAGAAGTTTAAAGCTGGATTTGGATACAAAAAGATTTCCCAAACTTTAAACATCCCAAGGAGCACTGTGCAAGCGATCATATTGAAATGGAAGGAGTATCAGACCACTGCAAATCTACCAAGACCCGGCCGTCCCTCTAAACTTTCATCTCAAACAAGGAGAAGACTGATCAGAGATGCAGCCAAGAGGCCCATGATCACTCTGGATGAACTGCAGAGATCTACAGCTGAGGTGGGAGAGTCTGTCCATAGGACAACAATCAGTCGTACACTGCACAAATCTGGCCTTTATGGAAGAGTGGCAAGAAGAAAGCCATTTCTCAAAGATATCCATAAAAAGTCTTGTTTAAAGTTTGCCACAAGCCACCTGGGAGACACACCAAACATGTGGCAGAAGGTGCTCTGGTCAGATGAAACCAAAATCGAACTTTTTGGCCACAATGCAAAACGATATGTTTGGCATAAAAGCAACACAGCTCATCACCCTGAACACACCATCCCCACTGTCACACATGGTGGTGGCAGCATCATGGTTTGGGCCTGCTTTTCTTCAGCAGGGACAGGGAAGATGGTTAAAAATTGATGGGAAGATGGATGGAGCCAAATACAGGACCATTCTGAAAGAAAACCTGTTGGAGTCTGCAAAAGACCTGAGACTGGGACGGAGATTTATCTTCCAACAAGACAATGATCCCAAACATAAAGCAAAATCTACAATGGAATGGTTCACAAATAAACGTATCCAGGTGTTAGAATGGCCAAGTCAAAGTACAGACCTGAATCCAATGGAGAATCTGTGGAAAGAGCTGAAAATTGCTGTTCACAAACGCTCTCCATCCAACCTCACTGAGCTCGAGCTGTTTTCCAAGGAAGAATGGGCAAGAATTTCAGTCTCTCGATGTGCAAAACTGGTAGAGACATACCCCAAGCGACTTGCAACTGTAATCGCAGCAAAAGGTGGCGCTACAAAGTATTAACTTAAGGGGGCCGAATAATTTGGCTCGCCCCACTTTTCAGTTTTTTATTTTTTACAAAAGTTTAAAATATCCAATAAATTTCGTTCCACTTCACGATTGTGTCCCACTTGTTGTTGATTCTTCACCAAAAAATTAAAATTTTATATCCTTATGTTTGAAGCCTGAAATGTGGCAAAAAGTTGAAAAGTTCAAGGGGACCGAATATTTTCGCAAGGCACTGTATATCAGTTTTATTAGGTTTTATGTTATTACTGAATAAAACGTCATTTTGTGAAAATAATTTGCCTGGGGGCGCAGTATTCTGACGTCCATAACTTTTATACTTTTTTGTAGACAGAATTATGTGAGGGCTCTTTTTTGCAGGGTAAATTATAGTTTTTTTGTACCATTTTTAGTATGTACAACTCTTTGATAATTTTTTTCATTGCTTTGTGTTTCAGGCTGGTGACCAAAACACATTCATTTGCACATTGTGATATATATATATATAAATTTTTTTTTTACAATGTTCACCGTATGGGATATTTTTGCATAGTCTGCACTTCTATGCATGCAGTAATACTTAATATGTTTATATTTTGTTTACATTATTTATTTTTGAAATGGGACAGTTTTAAAAACTTTTCAGTATTTTTTTTTTCCACTTACCTTGTTCATTTTTTACAGTCCCACAAGGGGACCTAAACCTGGGATCGCTTAATTCCCCTGTAAAATATACTGCAATATTTCTGTATTGCAGTACATTGTACATAAGCTGCTTTTGTGTAAGAGGGTGAGGCAGCTAGGAGGCTGATGACTGGTCTCCTGCCTGCCATGGCAGCCCCTCAGAACCCTGTGATCCGTGGGGGGGCTGAAGGGGGCAAAAGAATGGGAGCTCCCATGTCCTAACCACTCAGATGCTGTGATCGCTATTGATCACGGCATCTCAGGGGTTAATCTGCCAGAGTCTGAGTATTTTCTGACTCCTGCAGTAAGTCGCAGGTCCCGGCTGTATAATATACCTGGAAGTGATGTAGAAGGCACAGCTACTGTGCTGAGCATTAACTATATTACAGTACAGACTGTTAAGGGGTTAAACTGGGATTTCGTAATATAATATATGAATTGCAGTTCCTATGGCTTTCCAGCTGTTTTGAAAAACTACAACTCCCAGCATGTCTTGACAGCCTTCACTGGCTTATGGGTAACTAATTAATCCTCAGGGAAAATGTTGGTCAACCTACCCAGTAAGTTTTCCAAGAAGTTCAGGGGACAGTCAGGTGGTCGCCATAGTCATGAGATCGCCACACTCAAGATGATCCACCGTCCTGTCATGCCTATGGCTAGTCTATGCCTAACGTGGATGGTCAAACTAAGTTGTCATATTGCCTAGGTCTTGAAATTGTGAAATATTTGTGATTATTTTGATTGAACTTTCTTTTTTATCTTTTTGCTAACAGCCGAACCAGTCACCATCCATGGAGCAACCCATGAAACACCGGCCCAAGTCTGCTCCAGTTATAACCAATGCGTACGTCCAGAATAAGAGAGAGGATGAATGCCTGTGTGTGAGACTGGACACCCTACACTACCAGCAGCACGCAAGTCTGATCAGACTCAAGCAGGCCGTGAGCGACGTGGTCAGACAGAGGAGGAACCTGCTCACCCAACGGGCCATCACACCTCAGTCATCTCTGGACCATGTCATGGATGAAATCCACACATACAAAAGAGACAGGAACCGTCTCATCTTCCCTAAGAGCCAACTCCCTCCAAGTACAGAGCTGTACATGGAGCAGGACAAGAATTCAAAATGGCCGCCTTCTCCATCTTCCTTACCCAGCATCACTCCCATGCCAAGCAAAGAAAGAGATGGCAAAAAAAGAGAAGAAGCAAATCAGAGAAGATTTACTGTCATGGATGGAGCGAAAGCAAAGTCTACTGAAAAAGTGCTAAAACATGAAAGAAAAATGTCACCAGGGCAGAGAAGGTCCCGAAGGGACAAGGAGCTGCTGACGTACAAGGAGCTCAGTCAGATTGCTTGTCTAGAGAACATTTCCATGAGGGAGGCCGAGAGGCAGCGACAGCAAAAACAGATGGAAAAACAGCAACTGACCCGATCCATGGACAGCGCCCTGCAGGAGAAAGTGCACAGGTTCCTGCAGAAGTTGGAATAGGTAGACGCTAAAAATTCACAACCTATTATCATGTATATACTGTATATGGCGGCAATCCAGCAGCCAAAATACCATAGAGCATACAAACAGGAGAGGGAACCCCCTGCTGGATCCCATATGTGATGTCCACATAGATGGGTAATGCAGCGTGTGACCCCTAAACTACTGGACTAAGATGTCATCGAGGCCATGCAACGGCTGTGGGGCCCTTGGAGAGAAGAAGAGAAGAGGTTGTCACTGGTCCCATCCTTTTTACAACGTTTTCCACGATCCGTTTGTTCGCAAATCATTTTGTGGGACAAAATGCATTGTGTAAATACAAAATAAAGCAAAAAAAATAAAAAATCAATTGTGTGCAAAGAAAAACACATTTTTTATTTACAGAATCAGACAATTTCATTGTGTGACACAGAATATTATTTTGTTCTACAGAATTGTATTTTGTGACATAATGGTGCAAATTTATTAATACTATCTAAGTTTTAGTGAGTATAAACTTAGACTAGACTGCCTTACTCTAGGTTCACACTAGTGTTCGGGTTTCTGGACTTCGGGTCTGTTTGGGGACCCGAAAGACGGAAACCCTATCTGCTTAAAAAGTGGATACATGTGGAAACTCGCAGACCCCACAGACTATAATGGGGTCCGCCGGATTTCTAACGATTTTGTACTGAATCCGGCAGAGAGAAAAGTCCTCTTTGCAGGACTTTTCTCTCCGACGATTTTAAGCGGAAACTGGGAGAGACTTGAATGCTAGTGTGAACCTAGCCTTACACTGTGCTAGATTTATCAAAGTATCTCGTGCTGTTTCGTGAACCAGGCATATGTTTAGACTGCCTTGTCTAACTTTGCACCACTTATTCGTTGGCTTAGATCAGGACAAAAAATGCGCCAGGTCCACTTTCTGATAAGTCACTTCCCATTTTCGGGCAAACCAAAAGTGTCTCAAACACTTGATACATGTGGTGCACGGCAGGTTAGAAATTACACCAGAATTCTGGCACATTTTGCATAGTAAATCTCCCCCAATGGTTTTCATATTATCGGCTTTACAAAATGCATTATGTCTTACAAAATAAAATCCTGTGCGATAAAATAACATTCTGTGTCACAAAAAAGCAATTGGTCTGACAAAATAACATTCTGTGCGACAAAATTAATTCTGTGTGATAAAAAACAATTCTGTGACAAAATCTATTTTTCTTACACAAAAATTGTATTTTGCATGACAAAATGACATTTTATTTTCCAAAACAAGTTTCCTGATACAAAATGAATTCTGTGCACATCATATAAGCAGCATCACTAAATGATTTTTGTGCATTCTGTGAAAAACAAACTGATTTTGTGCGCACAAAAATGATTTATGTGATCACAAAATGGATTCTGTGATCAACATGTCAATTCTGTGCTATCAAAATGAATTCTATGACCTCTAAATTCACAGAAATCATAGTGGACAAACGGCAAGACTGTGTCGTATGGGAGACCAAAGTATAAGTACTAGCTCTTATATACTGGAACCAACACTAGATACTGATATGAGCACCCTGGTGGGCGTCTCTTCCTTGGAGCCTGCCCAGTGTACTCAGATCTCACCGCACTTGGGACCTCTAATGGAGTGGAGCGGAACTGTCTAAAAATCTCACCTTGAAATGAGCAAAGGAGAGGTTTACTACTGAATGCTATATGCTAAATATAATCAGCTCCATCATTGGCTGCTTCGGCTGCTTCTGGTTGCGCTCAATTTTGAGGATTGGGGAGGTGGATATATAATGGGTAAAGAAGATGCATCCACTACCTGTTTTTTACTTTTAACATACATGTCCCATAATAATAAGTCTGCAATATGTGAATAAATGTATTTGATCAAAAAGGCTAAAAATAAAATAAACCATAATAAATAATAAAAAATAATTTATCATCTTGTTTTGTCGTGACGTCATCAGGCATCTGCCAACACAGAGATTCAGGGGAGTAGAACGGAGTAATGTAATATTACAACATTGTTGCATACATCAGTAGTGCATGGAATATATGAAGGTCTGCAATATGTATTATTAGAGGTAGTGGTATCTTCTTCACTTTGCAGCAGCATGTAGTACTAATTTCCCTCACTGTTTATTAGTAGTTTGTGCAAAATTTTCCGGGGGGGGGGGGGAGTATCAAGAGGGAGTTCTGCTCACACAGTATAGTGCTCCACACACAGTATAATGCCATCTTAGTGCCCCACACACAGTATAATGTTCTCCTTATTGACCCCACATGCAGTATAATGCTTTTCTTAGAGCCCCACACACAGTATAATGCTCTCCTTAGTGTCCCTCACACAGTATAATGCCATCTTAATGACCCCACACACAATATAATGCTCTCCTTAATGCCCCACACATAGTATAATGCTCTCCTTAATGCCCCACACATAGTATAATGCTCTCCTTAATGCTCCACACATAGTATAATGATTTCCTTAGTGACCCCACACACAGTATTACACTCTCTTTAGTTCCCCACACACAGTATAATGCTCTCCTTAGTGCCCCTTACACAGTATAATGCCATCTTAGTGCCTCACACACAGTATAATGTTCTCCTTATTGACCCCACATGCAGTATAATGCTCTTCTTAGAGCCCCACACACAGTATAATGCTCTCTTTAGTGTCCCTCACACAGTATAATGCCATCTTCCCTGCCGTTTTTGATATTCTTGGGCTTTAACCAGGCTCATCTCCAGGGATGACAGAAGGAGAAACAGATTCTTTAACAGAAAGAGAGGGATAGACAGAAGACTTAGTGGGACCAATCCCCACCCTCTCTTTACGTCTGTCCTGGAGTCTCCTGTCAATGCGGATGGCTATGGTCATGGCCTTTTCTAAGGTAGGGGGATCAGGGTGACCTACCCAGACATCCTTCACTGAATCATTCAGGCCCTGTTTAAAAAGAGCTTTCAAAGCGGAGTCGCACCAACCTGCTGTTATACTCAACTTCCGAAACTCAGAGCAGTAAGTTTCAGCGGATAGTTTACCTTGCCGGAGGGTAAGAAGTTGGGACTCGGCAAGTCCAATTTGATCAGGCTCAGCATAAATGGCCCCCAAAGACTTAAAAATTTTATCCAGATCTGTCCACTCTTCTGCCTCAAGGGAAGAGGGAAATGACCACCCCACCATCTGAGACTGCAACGCATGAGGGTTGACACGAAAATACAACAGACATGATTCCCTGAACGTCTCAAATTTACCTCGGTCCCCTGAAAACCTATCTGGGAGTAACATTTTAACCCTGGGAAGGGAAATGACAGCAGGTGGTGTAGCAGCGGCCTCAGCTTGATTCTGGGTGAGAGTGTGTACCTGGTTGGTCAGCTCAGACACCAAACCTGCCAAACCCTCCATTCGAGTCACAAGGTCCTGAATAGAAGCCATGCCAGTAGAAGGGTTAAAGTTTTTTTTTTTTTTTGTTTGTTTTTTTTTATGGCCTGCTATTCTGTAAGGGAATTGCCAGTTGAGCAATTCTCCAGTGCTGCAGCAAAAACCTGAGAGGAAGGGAATACAGAGACAGTGAGCCCTAAAGTTGACCCAGACCCTGTCCCTACCTACTTGTCTCACTGTCCTAATGACAGGAACAACTTGGAGCCGGTCCCTACTCTGAATAAGTGATAACACAGAACGCAGACAGGACGCACAAACAACAAAGGGAGGTCAGCTAGCCAAGGGGTCGGTAACAATCGAGCAATGCAGTAAAGAATCAAAATCCAAGAGAATAGTCAAAGGAAAGCCAGTGGTCAGAAAATCAGAAGAGCAGGTAACAAGGAACAAGGAGTATAGCCAGTAAGCAAAATGCAATAGCAGGCACCAATGGGAAAGTGAGCAAACAATAAATAGGGAGAAAGAACCCGCCCCAGACTTGATAGGAGGACAGGCTGTCAATCGCAAAGGCAGGACTAAAGTTAACTCTTAGTGGAGCAGAGGGAAGGCAAGGTGAAGGAGAAGGGCGTGGTGGAAAATCAATTAAGGAGGTGAGGGAATAGGACAGTGTTCAGACAATACAAGAAAAACCCAAGGAAAGAATTACAACCGGGCACGCCTCCTGCGCCGCAGCGTGCGCCCGGAGGACGGCGCCAAAGCCCGGACAGGCAAGGACGTTACAATAATGCTCTCCTCAGTAACCCGCATACAGTATATTGTCCCCTCAGTGCCCCCACATAGTATAATGTCCTCAGGCTTGACAGTCTAATGCCATTGTCACGAGCACATACACAGTACAGGGAGTGAGCAGTGAGTATTTAGGATTCCCCACACCTTCTTTGGTCCTGGTGCTGACACATACTACATCCAAGCAACACTGGTGCACAGTAGGAACAGGAAGTCCTGAGAGAGGTGAGTACTGAGAATTGTACTCGCCGCTCACTCTCTCTGCCCTACTCGTAACCTATGAGCACCTTGATCAGTTACTGATGCGGGTCTGTTAACCATTGAGCTGTCACTTTTCTGATAATGAACATTAACATTCAGGAGAATGGTGGATGGCCTGGGTCAGCAAAGGGGGCGGGTTTAACCGTGAAACCGACCCCTTGTGTATGCTCCTGATTAGACTGAATACTAGATAGGGGTGAGGGAGATGCAGCTGCAGTTTCTGTCCCTCATTGTGCATGTGAAAAGGGGGAGCAGAGTGCAGAGCACAACACTATGGATGGGCAGCAAACAAAAGGCCAAACACTATGTCAGGAACTGGTGTACTCACAAAGGAAAGTAAGTATATATATAGGAGCCATGGAAAGGATTGAAAATGACCCCCAACATGCATATTTCTGGCTGTACTACATATTATAGATATGAATCAGGCTGAGCTGCAATACCAGACCCAGTCTGTGAATAAAAGTGGCGCTGTTGATGGAAGAAAGTGGCCATGTTTTTCTAATCTGATAAACCACCCTAAAGGGGTTGCTTGATATTTGCAAATATTGCAGATTATTTCTCATTGCAACACAGAGCAAGCAAAGAGTTACATCCAGGACGGCCAGTTACATCTGGGACGGCCAGTTACATCCAGGACAGCCAGTTACATCCGGGACGGCCAGTTACATCCAGGACGGCCAGTTACATCCGGGACGGCCAGTTACATCCAGGACGGCCAGTTACATCCAGGGCAGCCACCTTTCCAAATGTATCTCCAACTGCACTTGCCTGGCTACTGGCACATGTACCCTCACTGAGTATATGGACATGACTTGTCCTGACAAGGGCCTACGGAGGTAGCAGTTGCACCTGGGCCCTAGTGCCTGAGGGGGCCCAAAAGTCCATTTTGCACATAAGAAGACATAACTGGCACATGACAAATTGGAAGGGCTGTTACAGATTCTGTATTGGAGCCCTGGAGCTCCAGTTATACCTCTGCATGCACAAAGTAGTCACATAGTCATACTAAGGGTAACATTTGGGGGGCTCTCCACCATGAGCAATCCATATTCAGAAGGGTTCTTTGAAAATAAGTTCATCACATTGTATCCCCCTCCTGAACCTGCAGCATTAAGAATGAAACCTGGCAGGAAGTGGTTAATTTTCCTGCAGCGCCTTCACAGGAGAAATGGAGCATTACACTGTGTCCATTCAAATCAATGCGTTGTCTATGTTATGCTGGACATGACGAGTCCTCCAGAGAGAGAGTTATTCTTTTTATAACCACTCTGACCAGAGGACACCACCCCCTTTATTAAAGGGATTGTGCAGGATTTTGACAACATGGCTGCTTTCTTCTTCTCAGGAACTGACATCAGGTCAGTTGGTCACATGGCCATGCTGAAGCTCAGTCCCATTCATTATAATGGGACGGAGATGTGGCATTGCCAAGTGACCAATGAACATGATGTCACTTCCTGAGAAGAAGAAAACAGCCATGTTTTTGAGTCCTGTACAACCCTTTAACTCCTAATAAGTTCTATGGAAATTGTTTTTCTAAACTTTGTAAGGCCACATTTTAGTAAGCCACAGCACAATACAAAAACACCCCAAAGCAAGTGAGTCTGGTCATCGCTTGAAGTGGAGAAGGTTGAATGTGTTACTGAGAGCATGAAAGGGTTCACATACTTTTTATCATTAAAGTAATTTTATATTTGTATTTTATATACAGAAATTAAAAATTAAAAAACTAAAGAATTCACAAACTTTTTTTTACATCCCTATGAATAAAAAATGTAATGATCGATTTCCTCTGGAATATAAAAATCTGGATCCCATGAGTAGTCCTGTAGCGACGCAGTCCACAGTGATCCCCTGCGATGTCTGCCGTCAGATTTCCTTCTCACGGAAATAACATCCTAAGTGAAAAAAATATCAAGAAAGATAAATGACCATAAACACGTGATTATATGTGACTATACGTGACTGTATGTGACTATATCATACACAAATCACTGGCTTATGGACTATGCACCAAATATACTGCATAACTAATAACACATCATATAGGACCTGACACCTTTTCCTATAACCTTGTGTTATGCTGTCCCTCTTTTATTCCTCCTGGACTTTTATGAATAAACTGACAAATGGCTTTGGATGAGGTGTCCCTGCAAAGTCTGACAATGTCCAGTCAGTGCTGACAGTGCAAGACTGTGTGGGACACATCATACATTTCCAGTAGGAATAACAGAGGAACGGCTCACAAAGTTCTAAGAAAGGATGCCCCAGAATTCTTATTTTAAGTGGAATGCAAGCATTTACTAAACCAGACCTGCCAGGAGAGGAGAGAGGTCCTCTCTGGGGTCCCCCAGACCATTAAGGTGACAGATTATCTGACTATACTGGATAATCAGGATAACATGCACCTGTTGATGGGGTGAAGTGCCGGACTATCAGGTAAATCTGACATGGGAATATTTTTGTTCCAGATTGATGTAATTTTACAATGTTCAGATTTTGCTAAATATTTTTGTATATTTGGATTGTCCATCAAGTCTCTGGGTGCAGCACAGCTTTGCTATTATGCTTAGTCCTCATGCACACAGGGCAATCCGGACTGAAATATCTGGTCAGTACACTGACTGGTATTCCTGGTCTAAACGTAGTCAGAAGACGGGACTCCTTAGATCACAGTGATCTATCATGTTGGGACTCCCAGCATTGTAGATCCCTATGATCCAAGGAGTCCTGGTCTCCTGACTTCAGATCAGGAAATCTGGCTCATGTATGGACCTGATTTCCTGATCCAGATTGCCTGTGTCCATGGGGCCTAGGAGGAGCACTTTCCTGTGCTGGCGAGAAGACTGGGGAAGGGAAGTGACCACTGTTCTGAGCACAGTTTTGGGTCATATAAGTGGCCATCATTGCTCTAGAATCATTGGCCTGACAAACTATGGGATATATTGTACTGACACAGACAGTAGAAGGTCTGTTTACCCCATTTACGACGTAGGCGCCATACACACAGACCAGAGAATATGGCTTCTGTGGCTTCACTATTCCATACTGTATATAGTGTGGACAGTAGACCCGTGAGGAGGCAGGGACACGCAGTATCATAGATCACTATCATGCAAGGAGTCCAGGACTCCTGACTAGGTTCAGAACAGGAATGTACCAATGTACTGATTTACGGACCAGATTTTCCAGTCCCAATAGTGCTGTGTGCATGGGACCTGACAGATCTCCATCTTTGGTTGATTTTACAAGTGAAAACCTACCCAGCTTCTCCGTGGCCTCTACACACACACTGGGGTGCATGCCGTCCCGGTATGTAGTAAAGAGGATATTGGACTTGGTTTTTACCATTATGATGCCGTTGTTATCCTGAGAGAAGGAAAACATGTTAGACAGTTTCTGAAGGCCTCCGACCCTACAGATGACTACCGAAACTGAAGGCAGATTTATCATTGGGGTGCCTGTCACCAGACTCAAGCATATCAACCCAGCCCCAGCAGATAGGTTAGGGTCACCTGAATCCAATGGTGCTTCCTCTTGTGAATCACTGCCTCCATTGCCGAGATATTGCTATTTTTGACACTAACCTATCTATCTGCATGGCTGGGTTGATATGCTGGGTTCTGGTGACACTAACCTATCTATCTGCATGGCTGGGTTGATATGCTGGGTTCTGGTGACACTAACCTATCTATCTGCACGGCTGGGTTGATATGCTGGGTTCTGGTGACACTAACCTATCTATCTGCACGGCTGGGTTGATATGCTGGGTTCTGGTGACACTAACCTATCTATCTGCACGGCTGGGTCCCTGATATGCTGGGTTCTGGTGACACTAACCTATCTATCTGCACGGCTGGGTTGATATGCTGGGTTCTGGTGACACTAACCTATCTATCTGCTGGGGCTGGGTTCTAGTGACAGACTCCCTTTAAAGTTAGTTTTGCTAGGGATTGTTTTACCAAATTTATCAAATGTCGCACATTTTTAGGTGTAATACTTCTGTCCTGAGATGTAACTCCCTTTACTCTACTAGAGTGAGATTGAGACAATTTTTGCAGTTTTCTATAAAATATCGTATTTGATAAATCTTGTGTATATCAGCTTGACTAAGCAGGAAGCACTGTTCATTGGTTGCACAATTTTATCCTTCAATACAGTGATATATATATAAATGTAGAGCTCCTACTGAACTGAGTACTTGCTGTATATATCTATATAAAAATACCCCCCCCCCCCACGTTCCCCGGCTCTTCTTCGGACACTCACACATTTAGCATAGATGGAGTTCTTATCCGCACGGACACACTTGTAATTCTTGTCTCGAAAATTAAACCCTTCTCTTCTTAGGACCGGAGTGTTCTTGAAGGCATCAATGATCACATGGACTTGTTGGGGCTGGAGCTACGAAGAAATCAATACAGAGCAAAGTGCAATAAATCAAGAAGATACAATATCAGGGATATAACACTATAATACCGGGGCAGGGGATATAACACTGTAATACCAGAGGATATAATATCAGGGGATATAACACCATAATACCAGGGGATATAATACCAGGGGATAACAGTAATACCAGGGGATATAATATCAGGGGATATAACACTGTAATACCAGGGGATATAATATCAGGGGATATAACACTGTAATACCAGGGGATATAATATCAGGGGATATAACACTGTAATACCAGGGGATATAATATCAGGGGATATAACACTGTAATACCAGGGGATATAATACCAGGGGATAAACACGTAATACCAGGGGATATAATATCAGGGGATATAACACTGTAATACCAGGGGATATAATACCAGGGGATATAACACTGTAATGCCAGGGTATAATAGTAGCTTCCTGGTGGGCTAGAGCAGTTTAGCAGGTGAGTAATGAGGATTAATATACATTATATCACACATTAATATGGCTGGTGCTTTAGTGATTAGAAGATGCTTGACCCATAGAGCCTGTATCTGACACGCAGTGGATAATCTGCTGCCTGCCCAGACTAGATGATATCTCTGCATCTTTCAGGCTAACAGAGCCTATACATTTTGAACACCAGGGGGCGCTATTACAGGCAGATATTTGTGATATTTCTGAAAGGAAACATTTTTCTTACTAACAATACTTTACAATGTTACTATAAAATGTATATTCAGTTTATTTATTGCCACTTGTATTTATGCTACAGCCACTTTAACCATTTATTGTCATTATATTATTATATAGTTTGATCTTGGGCAGGAATGTGTGACTGTCGCTTTATTCTGGGAACATGAGACCTCCCATTCTTCCACAGAGATAGCAGATAAATGTAGTTCATAGGCTGAACCCTTTAAAGGTATTTTCCAGGCTTTGTTAATTGAATTGAAGATCCTTGGGGGTCCGACAGTCAGGACCCTCGCAAATTGGCTTTGACGTGTTAGTAGTTTTTCCTCATGTGACGTGACAATCATGAGTCATATGATCACAGCTCAGTCCCATTCAAGCGAATGGGGCTGGGGTGCAAATATCAAGCACAGCCACTATCCAATGTATGGTGCTTTTCTTGGTCTTTGGCGGAGAAGTTGTGGTGCTCACCCAATCGTTGATCTCTTTAAACAGCTGATCTGTGGGGGCCCAGGGTGTCAGACCCCTGCTGATCTTCAATAGATAACAATCCTAAGGATAGGTCATCACTTAATAAGCCTGGGGTATCCCTTTTAATAAATTCATATGCAGTGAGCTCCCCCTACTGGTGACTAGTAGAGTTACAGCCATGAATTGGATTTTCCCCCCCTGTGTAACCCAGAGAGTGGTCTCCAGGTACTACAAGCCCCCGCACATGGCGTGTCTTGTCCTTACCTGGAATCCAGGTGGTGAGGTCAGGGCGATGGCTTCCCTTATTTTGATGAGTGCGGCGCTCTCCACCTGCTGGGTCTTTATTAGGGCATCATATAACAAATTCTGTATCTGGTTCATCGCTTGTTACACCTGCTGAAAATAAAACGCAAGTGGCGCCCCCAACATATAGAAAGTCTAATGACAAGTATTTTTAACCTGCATTTCCCCATACTGCTCACTAAAGGAGTTTGTCCATACATGACAACTCCTTTAAGGCTAAATACACCTTTAATAGTAATGAATCGCACCCAAGTGTTACTCAATAGCAGTCATAATAATAACCCCAGCTCACCTGTCCTTTTAGCTCCTCATTCACACACTACATCGCGCACAGAACCGGAGAAGGCGTGGTTACTACTCATAAGGCTCCCTATTGGACGTCCAAGCTCCTCATAACCCCGCCTTCTACACCCGATTGGCTGTTACGCCTGCCACTCACCACAGGATACAGTAACAACGTGTCGCTATGGTAACTGTACACTGCCGGACCTTTATGGCGGAGGGATACAGGCTGCTGTAGAATATAGTGCCGCACATTGTATTGCAATAAAAAACAATTTATTCCTATTATATTTATCGAAAATTGTTTATTAGGTGTGTAATAATCTAAAAACTAGTGAAAATGGGGATAAATATAAAGATACAGCTCATAACATGGAGGACAGATAGGGACAGAGGATAAACAGTGCTCCAGAGTGCCTGTTGTATGCTGTCTATATAAAGTGACAGGTCATATCATCTTAGAGTACCCCGTTGAGCATAATGAGATGGCTAAGACCTAGAATCGAAGGGGTTAATAGTTGGGACTATATGTCGTGATGGTTAGTCCGCGGAAGGATACAGTACTGAAGGAATGAGTGCAGGGTTGGGGAAGAAGTTGTCAGACTTGGGTTCTGTGGTCTGTGCAGGGAGGTCAGGCTGTCTCCTGTATCTGGTAGGTGCTTGTACACATTAGCAGGGGGTTTGTGCGGATATTTTACAGCATGGCACTTTACTGTAGATGTAGTAGAGCTGAAACAGTTGTAATGTAATATAGCTGCAACTAATATGATATAAGGTATCTTACATACCCTTCCCCAATAGTATATGGGGGCATACTCACTCCCTGGGTGCATAATTTGCACATTACTAGGAAGCCACAGGCGTACCCCCTTTATTGTCTCCCCCATAGGTACCCCCTATAGCCCTGGCAGTGCGAGGACCACAATACTGGGATTGCTGAGACGTCCTCCATTATATTTCGCAGGGTGATTTCTGATTCAGAAATTTGGGCTTTGGCAAAAGTCTAGAGATTTTGGCGGTAAGGACGAGGCTCGCTATCTTACTGCTAGAATAGGCACATGTGGGGTGTCAGACTCTGGGGGGGGGGGGACTACGTCTGTGATGTGTAATTCATCTTCACTATTTTTCGATCACTAGGGGATGTTTCACCCAGTAAGATGATTTCTGGGTGCAGAGGAACCAAAAAGGAAGGAATGGTCACCCTCCAGAGCCCGCAGCTGCCCAAGGAACTATTGCCTAGCCCGGAGAGGGCGAAGGTGAGTCGTGTGTCTCAGGGGTGTCTTTCCGGTGTTGATTTTTATTTCTTAGATGGAGATGTCTGATGCATGACTTGTCTAGGAGTTCTTATACTTCTCCCTTCTACTAAATACACTCCTGGTTTTGGCTCAAAAAAAAACCTGCAAAATCTGCAACAAAAAAAGCAGCTATTCCGCAAGGTGGGGCCTTAGGCCAGGCCCCACGTGGCGTAAACGCCATGGAAAAAATTGCAGCGTTTTACAGTCAGAGCAAAGTGTATGGGATTCTAGCAAAACATCTGCGAACTTTCTGTCTAAAGGACTGCGGGAAGAACTGCGATGCGTTGCCTCCGCGGTTTTTCCCACAGCGCTTTTTTGCTGCGGGACACCATGTGGGGCCTTAGGGTGGATTCTAATGTTGCGGCTCCCGCCCGCAATGGCCAATGATCAGATGATTGTACAGGTAACACCGATGTTTCACCTGCATAATTCTGCACTCATTGGCCACCGCAGTAGGGTTGGTTTTCGAGCATAATGATGGAACGCAGCCTAATGCCCCATGTACACGACCATAGTCGTTTTCCATCTATTGTCCGTAATAACAGATCTGTATTTACAGATTGTATACGGACTCATTCATTTCTATGACCACATACACATGTCCATAGTTTTTACAGATCAGTGGCCAGGCCGTAGAAACTATCAGCAACATATAGAGCAGGTCCTATTCCTGTCTGTATTTGTGGCTTAGACTCGCCCGTACAAGTGTAGGATATCAGACAAGTCTTTTTACGGATCTGGGATTATGGATGACTTACTGATGCAACACAGACATGGTTTTTGCAGAGTACGGATCCGTTTTTGTGGGCAGTAAAAACCACCCTGTTCGTGAGCATGTAGCCTTACCGCACATTCACACAACTGAATTTCAGCCGTGAAACTTATTCTGTGTGTTTCCTGAATTTATCAGCCTGAACCTTATGGAGGGAGAGGGACACCTAGCAGTATAGTTATGTATGATACTAGGAGTGATTATGGAGCCCTATAGTGATTATGGGACTCCTGACATCATACATAACTATACTGCTAGAGTCCCTCTCACTGCACATTGTTCACGTCAGTAAATCCGGCCAACACATGGACCGACTTCAAGGAAAGCGTCTCAACATTGCACACGTCCCTCTTGTTGTCCACAGATGTCTCATATATGGAGCAGATAATAGGTCACCTCCTCTGACTTCTACAAATGGGACACCTACTTTCTTGTGCGTTGATGTAGCAGAGGTGACTTTGTCATTGGCTTCTTTTCATTTGTGCATCCTGTGTTAGGGTGACAGTAAATTAACCCATAGATCAGTAAAAAAAAAATAAATAAAAATCATGCAGTCAGGGTCCCAATAACAACCTTATGCAACCTAGTGCATTGCTAAAGTCAGCTCTGCTACATCTGTATGATACCACCACCTGGGGACCCAAACAACGGAGAGCCAGACCGCTAAAACAGCAGGTACCCGCGGACACCAGCAGATCCCATTGACTATAATGGGATCCACCGTTTAGGGAGCAATTTCTGGTGGTTTCTGCTGCGGAGTGACTCCAGCGCAGATGTGAACTTAGTCTAACTGCTGCTGGTTCAGGGTCTGCTCAGGGTAAGATCTGCTGTGGTGCATTGTGAGATAGGAATCATTTACAAAACTAAACCGCTGTAATACACGATACCAGAATAACATGAAATAGGATGTGAGGGGTGTGTCTGACAGCACAGTGTTGTCAGGCTGTAAGCTGTAGTCAGCAGAATTCTGAAGTCAGCTCTGAAGCTATATGGTAAGTATTTGCAGAGTTTAAATTGTATCTTCTAATAATCCAGCACATCACACAAAGGATCCATGTAAGGATATAGTGCAGGTCCACTGGCATAGTAGGGGTTACTTTCCTTCTGCGCCACAACTAAGTGACTCTACAGCATCACATGAGGGAGGGTTCTTATTGTCTTCCTTCAAGTCTCTGCTTGTCCCTTGTAGACAGTAGGAGGAGACTAGTACAATACCTGCCGCTCACTTACTGGCATGTATAATGGTGGAGTGACTTGGGTTACAGTAGATAATGGTTATTTGTAGCTTGTAGGTCCCCAATGGGCGCCTTTTTTTATTATTCCACCTGTATTATAATATGTAGTCACATGACTGTATATATCACCTTCTCTCATCTCCTTCCTCATCCATTGCAGCCATATTCCTGTAACATGTCATGGACGAGACTATCATTGTCAAGTACTGCAGCGAGCGCTGTGGCCCCATCATTCTGATTGGTGGGGGTCATGGGTGCCAGACCTACCCCATTGACACATGAATGGCCTCACCTATATCTATGGTACAAAAAGGACTACTTTCCCAACGTTGTACCCATATGGTCAGTAGTTTCCTTTCCTATATCTACGGTACAAAAAAAGACTACATTCCCAACATTGTACCCATACGATCAGGAACAGGAATGGCTGCCCTTTGAAAGGAGGAGTTTAGATCTGATTTAACCCCTTGTATACCGCTGGGTACATAGGAATGGCCACTAGGCCCTATCTGTGGATTCTTTGAGTTTTTCTATATAGGGTGTCACTCTCAGCAAGTATCTGCAAAACCCAGTCTGTTTGGGGGGCGCTACTGTCAGGTATTGCTTCACATGGGGGAGGGCAAATAGAAAAGAGCCTGATAGGCGTGAATAGATTGTACAAGTGTTTGGTTTATTCATACAAAAGAAAGGATCGGCTACTGGCTGAACACCCAAACTGGCGTAACTATAGGGGTCGCAGTGATCACAGCTGCAACCAGGCCCAGAATCCAGGGGGGCCCACAGGTCACCCTCAACACACTAGGGTTGGATAAACCTCTTTGTGATTTCATTTGATGGCTGACAGTCTGTGCATCATAACTGTATTCCCCTTGCCCTCTGGTGTACTGGAGTGAAACAGGAAGATTTGATACACAGCCTTCCACTGTCAGAAAGGAGAACAGTAATCCTAATAAATAGCAGCTGCTTCAGCAGAATATAGTGAAGGAGGAATTCTATGGGGGAGGCTGTGGCACAAACAAATGGGGAATGATTACTGTATGGGGGCACCAACAGGGGATGGGAATGATGGGAAGCTTGTGTGTACACACACATGTTGTTCTGGGCCCAGAAAGAGAAGGAAAGGGAAATGGAGCTAAAATGTATGGATGGGATGTGGCTGATGGGTGTGAGAAGTTTCACGGGGGGCCCAAGCTGAGCCTTTAGTTACACCCTCCCTGTGATCCTATATGTACCTGCACCTTTAAATGACCCCCTGGGCATAAGGTCCGGCATTCTTCATAGAAAGTCACCTGAATGACTGATGTAGGGGTAGACAATAGCGCTGTAACCAGAGAGCCCTGGTTTCATGTTGCTTTTGTCTAAGTGGTAAAAGGAGTCTTTGGTTTCGTTCAGTTTGTAATTTTAGTAGCCCCCTCCTCTTTACATCATCAGCTATAATCATACTAGACCGTGTTCACATTTGCGTTGCAGATTCCTCCATATTTGATGGAGATATGATGGACACCTCTAGGGAAAAACTTCATTATAATTCAGTCGGATTCATCAAACGCCATTGGTGTCCATTGTAAATGGAAACTACTATACCAATGTGAACAGAGACTAATTCAGTTTCCTGCTATTTTCTATGAGTACAGGAAACATGAGTATGCCATATTATAGTTTTATGATATAACAATGACATCTCTCACAATGTACAGCAGCAGGGTACCCCTACACGTTGGTGCTCTGGAGTGGGAATTTGGGTGCCCAAGCATTTTTGAGGAAATGAGCGATTTTGGTGGGATTGGCTGACTGTCTAATGTACGGCGGCCTCTGGACTCTTCCATGTTAGCAGAAGGATTGGGTTGTTGGATTTTAACATACCCATTCCTTTGTTCTCATAGGAAATAAGACAGGGGTGTCTGTCAGCGGCTAGTCCACCTCTTCCCACTGAAAACATGTGCATGCATATGAGGAGATCAGGAGAGACTTTATTCTGCTGGCTGATCAAAATCTGACCATGCGTGGGTGACTTTATGGACTCCTTTGTGGTTAATTCTGATCTCACATTATTTCTCAGTCTGTGACTTTTAGGAAATCATCCCAAAGACAAAGTAGCTTTCCTCTGCCCAGCATGATGACGGAGAATCCGGAAACCAAAAGTCTGTCCACTACATCGCTGAGGAAGACGGGGGACTGGTTGTCACACAAGCCATACATCCAGGTAAAGTCTTGTATCTTCAGGGCAAGACTTTGCATGCCAGGAAATGGACTCAATGGGGGAGATTTATCAAAACTGGTGCAAGGGAAATGGAGAAGTTGCCCATAGCAACCAGCAAGTCCTGGAAAAATGAGAGCCAGAATCGGACTGGTTGCTATGGGCTGTTGCTCCATTTTTCTTGCACCAGTTTGGCTAGAGCTATACAGTGACTGGCGCAATTCACGCAACCTAAGATTCCGGATCACCCTGAAACTCCTTCATTAATGTTAGTGAATGGAGTTGCACCGTGATCCCAAGGGTGCTGCAACCCCAACTTCTAGTTCCAGTGTTTGATCTTTTTGCGACTAGAAGTCATGGTCATGGCACCCTCATGGTCGCAATGTAACTCCAGTCATTAACATTAGTGAGGGAGTCAAGGGGCGACCGGGGATCTTTGTCCTATATCCCTGCATCGAACTTGTCTGGTAGTAATAGGTCAATGCATATTATACTCTATTCTAAAATTCACCAAATTTTGAAATGGTTTTGTATTTTAAGGATTTCTCTCAAAGACTAAATCTAATCATTTGAAACCCCAGTTTTTCGATGCTGCTTTGGATGTGTGTGAAGTATACTGGTGCAGAACTAGAGCTCATAACTTCCAGCCACTAATGGTGGGAAAATCTTTGAGGTACACATACAGGGGCTGGCAGTTTTTGGGGGCAGGCATGTAGTGGGGCCTAAGGTTAGATTGAGGGACCATAACCTGCACCCCCTCATCCCCACCCTCCTTGAAATATTTCCTTTCTGAGATTTCCTACTTTTCTCCTCAGCTCTTGGTGGATGAAGAAAGTCAGGAGATCAGTGCAATGACCCAGAATGTTCTGGACACCGAGAACCTCTATAACCAGGTACTTGGTGGGGACGGGTCCAATATGGACAGATCTGTAAAGTGAGGACAAATCTGTGTTCTGCACATTTCCTTCTTGTGTCGTTGGTAGTCATTGTTCCAACCTTCAAGCCAAGTCCATATTTCTTCAGCCTGGAACCCTACTGGTCAACAATATCTACTGACATTTGGTCATCAAGTTAATTTTGTATCTGAATAGTTTTATGGTCCAAGAAGGTTGCAGCATGTGATGGCTAGGTCTGTGGTGGAAGCATGGGGTCAACATTGGAAACCAGTTTAGATGGCCTATGGAGAGTGTGACCTCAGGTAGACTTCTACGGTTGATGTAAGGTTGTGTAAGCTCTGGAGCATAAGTGTAATGGTGGAGGATCCAAAGAATCCCTTCTTCGAACAGTGGTAGAGGGTTCAGACTTTGCTACAAGGGATACATCAAGTGACTATTTCCTGAACAGTCTCCGTATCTGTGGATCTGTTCATGATAAGAGGCTTATCATAGTGGTAGATGAGAACAAGAACCAGCAAGAGAGATGGTAATAAAGGTAAAGAAACCTAACCAAATTCTGGATAATCGAATGTACCAGAGGAGCTATAGAAGATAACCAGGAGATGTAGCCAAAAGCTGAAGCCAGATGGACCATCAAACTAATGTTTCACGACCATACTAAAAGTAAGAGCCAGGAATGGATGCAACCTCAGGATCATGAGTTAGCCAGATGGACCATCGAACCGAACTAAAAGTAGGAGCCAGGAATGGATGCAACCTCAATATTATGAGTTAGCCAGATGGACCATCAAACCGAAATAAAAGTAGGATCCAGGCATGAATACGATGTCAGGAATAGGAGTCAGTCAGATGGACCATTCAACTAATACATCAAGAACCGAAATAAAAGTAGGAGCCAGGGATAGACAATGTCAGGACCAGCAGTCAGCCAGATGGCCCATTCAACTAATACATCAAGAATCAACTAAAAGCAGGAGCGATGGACACGATGTCAGGAATAGGAGTCAGATTCTGTTCCAGAAGGAGATGGCCCAGCTAGGATTGGGTGGTCTACTGGTATTCAACACTTCCACAGTAGGGATGTTGGAAATTTGCCCGGGTCAGGATGGTGGAGGTATTTGTATAATTCAACTTCACTTTTAACTTAGTGCTGCAAATTCTAAAATGGGACAATTTACCCAACCCTAGGACGAGCGTTGATCAGTAGGACAAGCAAGATGGCATTGGACAGCAACTATAACTATGAGGCTCTGACTACACAGGTGAAGGACTGGTTCAGTATGAGAGGTGTTTAAAGTTGGAACATTTTCTTATTGTAATATAGTCCCAAAGAGAAGCCATGACACTTGGTCAACATTGACAGCCAGATGATCCCAGTCTGGCATGTAAGGCCGTTCTCCATGTATAAAGCATCTTGTGGCTGAGCACTTTCTTATGTATTTGTGCAGCCATTTATCAGTGACATTTTTTTGTATATTAGAGAGTAGATGAATATGTGAAACAGGCAGAGCAGACTGAGCAGTGCAGGAAGGAAATCCAGCACAAGAAGTGGACGGAACGAGTGTCAGATCCTTTACAGAAAGTCATAGAGAAGTACATTGATCACCAATCCAGTGAGGACATAGAAAAGCGGAGAAGACGACTTCTGGCTCAGTACTTGAGATATTGTAATAAAAAGGTAAAACTACAGATCACCATTTAATATAGAAAGAACACATCAAGAAAAACTGATACACCATGTAATGTTTAATGGAGTCTGGGGGGTATACCCTGATACATGAATTCTTTCATAGAAAAGTGTTGTTGGACAAAGGAGGTAGTATTATAGTAGTTATATTCTTGTACATAGGGGCAGTATTATAGTAGTTATATTCTTGTACATAGGAGCAGTATTATAGTAGTTATATTCTTGTACATATGGGGGCAGTATTATAGTAGTTATATTCTTGTACATAGGAGCAGTATTATAGTAGTTATATTCTTGTACATAGGAGCAGTATTATAGTAGTTATATTCTTGACATATGGGGGCAGTATTATAGTAGTTATATTCTTGTACATAGGACCAGTATTATAGTAGTTATATTCTTGTATATGAGGCAGTATTATAGTAGTTATATTCTTGTACATAGGAGCAGTATTATAGTAGTTATATTCTTGTATATGAGGCAGTATTATAGTAGTTATATTCTTGTACATAGGGGCAGTATTATAGTAGTTATATTCTTGTACATAGGGGCAGTATTATAGTAGTTATATTCTTGTACATAGGAGCAGTATTATAGTAGTTATATTCTTGTACATAGGAGGCAGTATTATAGTAGTTATATTCTTGTACATATGGGGGCAGTATTATAGTAGTTATATTCTTGTACATAGGAGCAGTATTATAGTAGTTATATTCTTGTATATGAG